>RJWT010001632.1:0-46406 GCA_004365215.1 Cuniculus paca
CTTATGCTGGCCAGGCAGGCACTTACACCACTGAGCTAAGTCCTCAGCCCCTTCAACTTGGCTGTATTTAACAATCATTGAATCACCTGAAGTCTCTGGTTAATCAAGACTGATAAAAATCAGCTAATCAGTAGTGATTGAGAACTACTGTTGCGTGTGGCCACAGATAATTTTTTTAAAAATCATAGCGTGAAATAAGCCAGATGTAAAGATTGTAACCTATATGGATTGATTTATATGAAATTCTGCAACAGACAAAACCAGTCTATGGCAAAAAAAAAAACACATAAAAATGATTTGGGGGGAGGCAGAGGTTGCTAGGGATCTCTTAAGGTTCTTCTGAGGGTGGGGTAATGCTCTCAATCTTGGGGTGCATGCATTTGTCAAAATGCATTAACTGGTATACTTAAGATTCATGTATTTCATTATATGTTCAAAAGAGAAAAGAACTGTAGATAAATATGTCCTCAAAGTCACTTACATGAGCATAGAAGCATTTATGGCATCAGTCATGCATGAAAATGACTGATTAGAGAGCATGGCGAGGTGGATAAACTATGCGAAAACAATAGGAAAGGGTTAAGGGAACAATCAGGCAGTATATTGATGCTCACTGAAAAATTATTTCAGATTTCTTTGCATTTGAAAATGTTCATTGTAAAAGGTTGAGGAAAATATTTCTATGCTAGGGACTGTGGCCAGGTGCAAAAAATACAGTGACCACGTACATAGGTGAGCAATACAAAGAGTTTATTTGTAAGGAATGATGACAGGGTCAGTTATAATCATGAAGGAAAAAGAAGGTGGTTCCTTTTCTTCACTGTTTTTTTTTTCTAATTCTTTTATTCATTCCCATAAATAAGAAAAGTCCAAATTATACAGGGAAATTTACCTTTAAAACTTGACTGACTGTCTTTTTCCTTGTTTGAGCACCACAGAGAATGCGATTTATGCGTCATACTCCATGATGAGGATACCTTTCTGCACCGCCCCCTCCCCAAAACCAAGGCGTGCCCCGAATCCTGACTTGACCTCTTGCCCCCCATTACCACCCCAGCGAGTTGGTCTGGCCTCCCGTGGGAAACATGGTGTCTGAATGCTCAGCCATCATCGTGGTTCTTGTCATTCTTCCATATTTCAAGAAATTCTGCATGAAAAAAAAATTTTGGACCACAAATTAGACATTAAAAATCAGGTTCAAATGACAGCCCCCACAGCCACCCCACGCCATGAGTTTATTCAAGAATAAATTGAGTAGACCCAGTCTAGTTTTTTCACAGCTTTGTGTTACAGACACAAGAAACCTGAATTAGTTTTTTGAAACCAAAAGCATGAATTTCTCGTATTATCAAGAGTAATTTTCTGTGGGCTCATTTTAAACATTGTTCTGGTTTTGCCTTGAGCTCAAATATTTATAATTTTGCCCACCCTGCCCCAATTCTGTGTCATAGTCACTATCAGGGTAATTTGTCCACATCTCCTTTAACCAATCACAGAAGTCACCAAAACCCCAAGACACAATATCCGGGACTCTGGGATTTAATATCCACATTTTGCTTTTTGAAAGAACAAATGTTTGTGACCTTTTACAGTTTTATTGGCGCTGCGGGTTAGGGGCATGGTCCCACTTTAAAAATGTACTCTTTTCATATAGTTGAGTATTTTTTGAAAGCGGAAAATTCCAGGTGTAAGTTGCTGTTAAATTGGCTTTCTCAAAACAACTGGAAGTGACTCACCTGCCCTCCTTTTCACCATGCCAATGTCTGCTTTATGAACGGCACCTGAGTGACTGGACCCATAGAAATTCTGGGATATCTGTTCTTTAAAAAAAAAAAACAAAACTAAATTGGTCCATTTGTACAGTTGACCGATTCAAATGCAACCAACAATTTTCTATAATTGTAAAATGTGACTGAGCCCTTATGAGCCTTTTGTTCTCCTAAAAGGCACTGGAAATTACACTTCCAGAAACAGGTAGCATTTGGAAAGTACCACAATGCAATGCACTCCGTGAACACCTTTTCATCTTGCTTGCACTTGGTTTTTCCAAAGAAATGTAAAACCAAACCTGCCTCCAGATTTAAAAGAAAAATAGTGGTTAGTTGGAACTTAAGAAAGGGAGAGATAAATATATTTAGTTGTCTATGAGAATTTCAGAACATATATTGACATGAGAATCAAAGAAAAGTGATTCCACCTGCTAAGGACACAAACCCAACAGGGTTTGGAATCACAGTATTTCATGTTTAGGTTAATGGTCTTCAATAAATTACACAACCATGACTGTGTTTGACACTTGTATTCTCAAGCCAGTGGTTTCTTTCCTGATGGCTTTCTCCAAGTTAGAAGTTATAAAGAACACTGAAAATTAATGTTTACATTTTCATTTAAAAGGTAAATAGTTAATTTTATTGTTTTATGCAAAGTTTTTAAAGAAGGATTAAAAAAGTTTCAGCACAGAATTATCAGCATGATATAAATTTTCAGATCTTTAGATATTAATCGTAATGTAGGTTTACTGACACATGAATTTTTATCAGCATCAGTCAGAAAGGATTTCAAAGCACTAGATTCTCTTTATTTTGAAAGTACATAAAGATAAGGCATAGGAAATTTAGAATGACTATGAAGCTGACAGTTGAATTTCTGAAAGATGATTACTTTATGCATTGAAAATCCAGATAAAAACTAGAGATGTCAGTTACACTGTTTCAGCATGGTTTGGCCAAAATTCGTGTGAAGAGGGACTCTGAGTCTTTACCAGACCACACGTGTAATACGCCTTCAAGTGCCGTTTGGCTGCTAAGAAGGGTAGGGCTCAGTCTGAGGCTGCATTTCGAGAAATGTAGGCGCTTGGCAATCAGCGAAAAACTGTACTCCCTGTGTATCCTGCACTAGCCTTAGCACAGCTGGAGGGCTCTGCTCAGCCCTGGGGACTATTTTTTAAATTGTGGTAAAAGACATATACCATAAAACTTACCTTACCATTTTTCAACTTAGTAGTGTTCAGTACATGTGCTTTGTTATGCAAGAATCTCTAAGCTTTTCATCTTGCAAAACTGAAACTAAGCCTATTAAATAGCAACTCCCTTTTTTCCTCTCCTTCCTCCTGGCACCTGGCAGCCAACATTCTATTTTCTGTGTCTGAATTTGACTACTTCGTGTACCTCATGTATGTGGTTTCATGCTGTGTCTTTTTTGTGATTGCTTAACTACATCTAGCATAGTGACTGCCAGATTCATCCATGTTGTAGCATGTGTCAAAGTTTCCTTCCTTTTTGAGTTCCATTATCATAGTTAGGTCACTTTTTGTTTATTCACTTGTTGATGGACTCTTGAGTTTACCTTTTGGCTACTGTGAATAATGGTACTATTAATATAAGTGTGCAGTTATCTCTTTGAGACCCTGCTTTTAATTCTTTGGGTACTTTCGGGCACCACTTTCAAGAGTAATATTGACCAACTAGGTCATGTCCAGAAAAGGTCAGGGAAAGGTCTAAAGATTAGACCTTTAAGCAGAACAATTAAAGGATTTGGAGGATCTATCTGGAGTTCTATAGAGGTATAGCTGCTGTCTGCAGCACTGGAAAGGCTGACCTGAAATGCTGCAAGTGGCAGATAAGTCTCAGTAGTTGGGGTTACATGGGATTTTATTTTGACACAATCAAAAGAAAAATTTTGTTTCCTTAACAAAACAGGAGAATATAAGACCCCTTTGGGGAAGGTAGTTGAACAGAGACTACTCAAGACCATTATCAGCAAAGGAGAGAGGGAGCTGCCCTGTCCTGGATAGGACATTGAGCCAGGTGATTTCGACTCTAAATGACACAGAGGTGGTCATCATAGCCTTGGTCTTGTTACACTCTGACCCTCGCTGTTCTGAGTGCAGTCTGAGGAACAATGACTTTGGCATCACCTGGGGGCTTGATAGACATTAAAAATCTCAAGCTCTTGTCCCAGACTGCCTGAATTAGGGTCCCCAGGTGATTTGCATGTACATTAAGGTCTAAGAAGCCCTGACTTAAATTCATCAAATACAGGGACACTCTATTCTTAGGTAGGAGTTATCAAATGACCTTACACTGAATAGTCTCAGCTGAGATAATCTGTGACCAGTCATTTTCTAGCTGACCCAACAGCTGACCACAGGCCACAGACAAATGAGCATGTCCAGCTGAAATCAGCCTGATAGGTTTGGATCAGCAGAATCTTCCCACCAATCCATAGACTTGTGAAAGATAATGCTTGATGTTTTTAAGTCAAGTTTGGGACTGGTTTGTTGTGCAGCGCTGTTGTGCCAATAGAAAACTGATGCAGCCTCCGTGGGGAAAATTTTAAAAACACAAACGGGGTCGCTAAATGTTAGCTTGCAACTATTCAATGAATGGTAATTACCACTAGTAAACTTCTGTGAGCTACCCAAACCTAGGGTAATCACATCTAACAGCTTCCACTTGAGAAGAAAGCAGAATTGTGAGTTAAAGTGTTTCTATAGAAATAATCTTGCATCTGCTCCAAATTATCTTAAATAAGTTACCTGCAGGCTCCTCTAAATCCTGATAGGGACTCTGGCAGCTTCTTCTGTCCAACCTATTGACTAGCTTGACCAACACTCCCCATTCTTCAATAAATGCTAACTGCTCCCCACAGCGGCTCACTCTGGCAGCTAATAGACTAAATTACCATGAGCTTGTACAATTGTTCCATGGAGGGTGGAATGCTACACTTTCCAATAGTCAGGTGGGTGGGTTCTCAAACCTGTAGCTGCCAGTTGTACTTGTTATTGTAATTACATCATTTAAGGCAATATTACAAAAACCAATGAAATATGAGTGCAAAAAGAAAGATGTTGCTTCTGTGCAAACTAAGTTGAGCATAACTTGATGAAAATGAGTAGCTAATATTAAATTCTTGTGGAATGAATGTGCACAAGGCAACTTTAAAGAATATGGAAATGTCTGAGAAACAGGATTGAGGTTTTATTCTCTTAATATATCCTGGATCAGTGCCTAACATATACCTGGAACACTAGTACTAGTTGCTGTATGAATTCGTTGAATGAATCACTTGTAAACTTCTGGCAATACATATGATAACCAAACTAGACATGTTTTCACACATCAGTATGTTTTAATATTAACTTTAAAAACAAGTAACTTAGAAGCCAAAGGAATGGCTTAGCTTAGTAGTAAACCTTTTTAAATATTACTTCTTTATAACTAACCTTTATCAAAGGCTGAAATTACAAGGTTTGGCATTATTGATGAATCAGAATCACAAGGAGGGCTTGTTAAACTATAGGTTGTGAGGTTCCCGCCACAGATCTTTCATTTAGTAAATTTGAGGTAGGACCCTAGAATTTACATTTCTAACAAGTGCCCAGGTGATGCTATTCCAAGGATCAAACTTTGAGCGTCCCTGATCTCATATATCCTGAAAATAGGCAGTCATTAAAGTCATCTACCTCTGGTAATATGGTCAGCTGTTCATCAAGTACAGCAGCATGCCCTTCTGATTACTACCAAAAAAAGAAAAAAGAAAAGAAAAACAAAGCAAAGCAAAGCAAAGCAGAATTACAGTGAAAGCAGCTAGAATGGCCAGGAGTTCTACAAATCCCTCTTCATACCTTTTGTAGCATACTGGATTTATCTTCTTTATAGGGTTTGAAATTCACTCTTTAGGGTGTACTGTTTTATGAACCTTAACAAAGATATACAGTCCTATAATCACCATCACAATCAAGACATATACCCATCACTGCCAAATCCTGACATGGTACCTCATGGAACTCAACCCCTCCCTCTATGTCCTGTAACTGCCCTTTATAGAAAGTTACAGAAGGAGAACCAAACAGTATGCAGCCTTTTCAGTCTGGCTTCCTTCATTTAGCATAATACATTTATGACTCGTCCATGTTGTGTCAATAATTTGATCCTTTTTTTGTTTGAATGGTATTACAACACAGGATGCACCACAGTTTATGCATTCACCCATTGAGAGACGTCTGGGTTGTTTCATTTCTTGTTGGTTACGAATGGAGCTGCCAGAAGTACATGTATACAAGTTCTTGCACAAACATAACGAAGTGGGATATCTGGGTCATAAGGGAAGCGATGTTTGACTATAGGAAACTGCCAAACTGTTTTCCAGAGCTCCTGCACCATTTTGCATTCTTCCTGGGAGTGTGCAATGGATGAGTAATTCTTTCCAAGCAGCATGAGCCACACACACTCCCCAGGTCCTCAGCACATACACCGTTGGGCTGAGACACCTTTCGCTTCAGGGACCTGAGAACCTGCCTCAGCAGGAGCCACGTGGGAAAAGGCCGAGGTCAGAGGTCTGGGAAATCCAGAGAGGCTGGGCTCACCTCCCCGGCCCCTCCCAGTCTTTAGACTTCTCTGTTCAGATCTTTGTGTCTCCAAATTGTTTTAAGCCCACCTCTCTACCCAGCGAGTGTGCAATCCCCAAACCCCATCCTCCTTCCTGGTTTAGGCTTTGTTGTCAGATAATGACTCTCAAAAGAAGCCCCTGCCCAAAAAGGAGGCTAAGAAAAGCTCTCAGATCAATCCTCAGCACATATACCAAGTCACAAAGCTCCTGCAAATCCTTTATTCTCTCCTCCAAACAGCTGCTGGGGCAGCACCCCGCCCCCACTCTGCCCCCAGTGGAAACCTGAAAGCTATTCATATCATTTAATCCTGCAGAAAATCCTCTTCTCTCTCTCTCTCTCTCTCTCTCTCTCTCTCTCTCTCTCTCTCTCACTCAGGTACAGCCAGCCTAGGTAAACCTGGGCTTAATTCCTATTTTAGAAAGCAGATGAGAGGTGTTGCATGATTTGACATTCTATTCAAGAAACTGACTCTTCCCCAATCAAGAAGATCACACTTGTAATTACGAATACCATTTCGATTTTTCTTTGCTGTGCAATCACTTCTGAAAAGATAGTCAAAGAGCAGAGGTAAGTGGAGATGGTTTAGGAGGGTTCAGTCTTCTGTCTATATATCATCTCCCTTAAGGATCTATGAGATTTTTTTACTTTTTGTCCTAAACACGCCAGAAGAAAACTCTGACTCATTAACATTACTGCCAATCACGGCAACATACTTCAGATCTCTCTCCTGTGAAATCTTGTTTTAAATTCAAGAAAACTGGCCATAAGATCCCGTGGACATTAAATCTACTCTTTTTATTCTAGAAATTATTGATATGCAGCATTAGCGCATGCCCCTAGATCATCTCAAGTCTTTCCAGGCTGGGCGAAGACTCCCAGTAAGAGTTTCATAGTCCCTACAGTTCCAGAAAAACCTGAGAAGTTTCATCCATACTTCAAAGAATAAATTCCTTCTAGCTTGTTTCAGGACCCAAGGAGTATTTAGAGAATAAGTGATCCCAGGTGGCTAATTAAGGGTGATTTCTTTATAAGGAAAATTATTATAAGAACCTCATGAAAATCTCAATCCCCTGGTAAGTAGTATTTATTAAACTTCTCCTAAATATAGGCCAGTCCAAGAGAAACACAAATGTAAAGTATCCTGGTTGGTTTTGTAGTCCTAGGGCAGATGAAAAAAATAATCTGTAGTCAGAATATTAAATGTGTAGTCAACATGTGCAGTCTTAGCTGCACATTGGAATCACCTGGGGAACTTTGGAAATTATTGATGCCTGAGCCCCACCCCAAGAGAGGCGGATTTAATTGGCCTAGGTTGCATCTTGGGCACTGAGACTGTTTAAATCTTCCAATGTGTGGCCAAGGTTGAAAACCACAGCTTTGTGTGAACAAATCATGTATTAAACCAGTGAATAAATTTACTACATTCCCAGAAGCTTCTCTTCCACAGAGGACCCAACTTTTGGAGCCATGGTCTAGGAATGTCAGGTGAGATGAAGCTTCAGGATGTACAACTGCACTAGACTCTAGCGTTGTGTCGAAAGAGAAACTGAAGATATTCCACATTGCTCCCTACCAGTGAAGATTCGTGGACTTGAATAATGGAGGAAACAGAGAAAGCAGGAGAATCTACAGAAAAATATGGGTTTGGGGGAGGGGTTGGTACTGGGAATAAAATTCAGGACCTGGTGCTTTCCAGGCAGGTGCAGTGCTGCTGAGCTATATCCCTGGCCCAAAAATATGTTTCTTGTGGACAGTGTTTTGTAGGTTAAAGCTACTTTCATATTTTTTCCCCTTATAACTATAGAGGGAATAAAGACTAAAAATCAGAGAGACCTGGGTGAAGATTCCAGCTCTGCTATTGATTAGCTCCTCAATCTAGCATAAGTGACTTTACCTTCCAAAGCCTGTTTCTTCATCTATGCAGCGGAAAAAATAACAATACCTTCCTTATTGGGTAGTTGGGAAAATTAAATAATGTATATAAGGTACTTAGCTTGATGAACATGCTAAGCTCTCCATATGGTTTCACTTGCCTTAATATTATCATCCTTATTGTCGCTGTGATTGTTGGCAGGGCGTGGAGACCCAACCTCAATCAAGGGCTATCTGAGAAGGAAAAATGAGTGTATTCTGGATGAACAAAGTAGAAACTAAAAATTTTTTAAAACCCAGAAACCAGAGCCAAAGAAACTCTTATGAAAAAATAAATGATTGGTCCACTTGAACTCTAAGTAGTTTCATTTATTTAAAAAGTTCATTTATACAGGGGCATATACATATCTCAATTAAAAACTTGAGTTGATTTTGAGTTGAGACGGAAGCATCTAGAATAGTAGTAACAGAGACTCTTGAATGAGGCATCACCAGGGGTGGAGGGGAGGCTAAGATCAGGGACAGAGCTGAGTCCTGGGCTTGAGTGAATTACACCTGGGAGAGAGGAGAGAGCTCAGGGAGGAGAACGAGGATCCCCAGTACAGTATGTGCATTTGAGACCTCACACGTGACAGTCATAAGTAATAATGCAAGGTCGAGGGCAGAGAAGTCAATGCAGTCTCAAATTGAGGCTGGCAAAGAGCTTGATCTTCTCTCAGGCTCCTCTTTAGTTTTCTGGCCCTGAAACCTACTCTTTCTTCGAACTTTCACGGGAAAAATAAGGAGGCTGGCAGGAATCAGCTAGTGTTTCTCCAAAGATCAAAGGTAATGTGTCCTGTTGGTTTTATGGCCTCAAACTGAGGAACAAGTGATTTCCACCCTCCTCATTGTGAGCAAGGTCCTGGGCACTCATCCACTGCTGCCCTCTGGGAGTGTCCTTCCTGCAATTTACCAAGTCCTTCCGGGCTGGCCTCCCAGAGAGACGCTCGGTTTCCTGAGGTCCTTCTTGCTTTACACTTGTCATATTAAGTATGCATACAAATCACCTCGAGGAGCTGTTGTGCACATCGGTGCCCTTCCCCAGTGTGACTCAGCAAGTTTTGGGGGAAGTGAGAGAATTTGCTGGGTAACAGGTTTCCAAGCGCTGCCACGGGCTTCGGTCTATACATTGACCTAGTCTCTGCTACTCCTAAAGCTCTGGATCCGTGAGTGTGGACTTTGCTTATCTCCTAGGAAACAGAGCCAGCATTTGTAAATTCTCTAGGGGATGCTAGTTCAGATTCTTGCCTCAGATGCAGCTTCTCAGGAGAACTTTATTAGTAGGACTCAATGGCTGGTTGTTTTGGAGGTGATTTTGTGGGAGACAGCATGTGTGATGTTGACCACCTGTGCCCACTCTAGCCCGTCTAAGCACCTGAGATATGAGATGTAAGATGGGGGTCAGGTGGATCAAATTTTATGTTTAAAGAGTGCTTACCATTTTATTTTTCAGTACTGGGAATTGAATCCAGGGCCTTGGCAGTGAACTGCATCCCCAAAGCTTTTTAAAATTAAAAAAAAAAATTTTTTTTTTAAAACAGGGACTCTCTAAATCGCTAAATTGCCCAGGCTGGGTTCAAACTTGCACGCCTCCTGCCTCATCCTCCCAAAGTGCTGAGATTATGTTTTTGATTTTGCACCTGGGGGATTTTTGAGGCGGAAGACAACCTCCTAATGATCTTTTTGACAATCTTGTCCACTTTGCTGAGTTTGCTTTGATGTTTGCATCACAAAACTGAAACTTTCCACAAGGGTTCCTTTTGTTTCTCCATCTGCCAGGATGAAATTTTCAGTTTGCTTTGACTCTAACTCTTTTTCTGGATTTCATAAATAACACTTATAAAGTATATAGATATCTTTTTAAAAGAGCAACGTGTAATCTGAATGTTTGGCCAAAACAAAGCCAGGTTAACAATAGTCCTTTTTGTGTGTGTGTGCATGTGGATTTTTGGAGTCTGGTTACCAAACCAAGTATAAAGTTGTGTTGGTTCTTGCAGACTCAAAGGTTTCCTGATGAATGGATGAGCTGAGAAATCAGCAGCCTAGAGTTTAGTATAAACAAGTCCATCTTAACCCTGGTCGGGTCTGTAATTGCTCTGCTAGCTGAGAAGCCTGAGGGTAGAATGGCCTCACCTAACCAGTCTCCTTCTGTGGACCCACCACTGTCCCAAGCCTAAACTGAGGGAGGCCTGGTGTCCTCACAAAAAGGGGTGCTTCTCAAGCAACAACTGGAGTTAAATTTGATCTCTAGTTTTTGAAGCCAGAAACTGTTCATGTGTGACTTTAAAGAAAACTGATTTTTTTTCTTTTTTTTTCCTAGAGCGAAGCCGCAATTTGAAGGCAGGATTCTATTAAAAACAGACAAATAATTCCCATTCCTTCCTGGTCCTGCCTATTGTTTTCCTAAGTTTGTTTGCATTCCCAGGTTGAGTCCTTCTGGCTCACCCTCCAGAGAGAAGGTCCCGGCCACTGCTGTCCCTTGAGGTTGACTGTCTGTTAAGGTCCTTGGGGAGCACATCCTGTTTCTCTCTCTCAGAGGCATGGGGAGGATGTGGGAGAATGTCTCCTGTCTTCCCCATTTGGAGAGCCCTTTTATTTCCTCCCTATGTTTTGTCTATAGACAGCTTCAGTCTTCTTAAGAACTGTTGTAGGAAGAACTGTTGGTCCAGAGCCAATGTTGCTTATAGACAATTAGTAGTAGACTATAAGGTTTGTGTAAGGGACCCAAGACCCCATTCAACAAGTAACTCACTGCATCCCGCAGACATCCACGTCAAACACAATTAACTGATACTGGTAGTGTGCCTTTTGATGCCGACAGTGGGTGATGCCCTGCGTGCTACACACATACCAACAAAGGCCTCTGTAATCTCAGGACCGTGGCACCTTTTCCCCAAGGACCCCAATGTGCTCAGCATTCTTCATTCTGCCATTCTGTTAATTAGACCTGGGAAGCTAGAGGCATCACAGCAGGCATTCCCAGCTCAGGAGCTGACTTTCCTCAGCCAGGCATCCTGGTTCACGACTTTAATCCCAGCACTCTGGAAGGCTGAGGCAGGAGGATTGTAAATTTGAGCCTAGCTAACCCGGGCGACTTAGTGATTTAGCAAGATGTTGTCTTAAAGTAAAAAATAAAAAGGGCTGAAGATATAGCTCCATGTGAAGGCCCTGGTTCGATCCCCAGTAACACACACACATACACGCACACATTGACTTTTCTTTTAAAATTAAAATATTCTGGAGACAGACATGAAGACATGAAGACGTCACCTTCATATGTTTTGACTTTTTTCTGAGGCCCGCGTAATCCTGGCCTGGACAGGGAGAGCAATCCACTTTGTCATAGAGCCCTCTCTCAGTGGAGGGTGTAGATTCTTACCAGTAAATGCAGAGGCTGTTGGTTCTGCACAAAAGTAACCTTGGGCTTGCTGAGAAACGTCCTAACTGAGAATTAATGAGAGAGGAAACAATTTTTTCTCAGTCTGAACATGAAAGAGCCACTGCTGATTAGATATATCTAAGAAAGAATCGCTTCTCTTAAGCTTTACACTGAAACCCCTAAACCTCTAAAGCCCCTTTCCCAGCATAGTCCAAATACAAACGGGCAAGTTGTATTATTTCCAAGTTGCCTTTTCCTTAGGGAAAACTGGTGATGTCTGAGCCTGGCAGACACAGAGCTCTGCGCATCCTGATAAAGATAGGAACTTTACGCGCGCGCGAGAAAAAAAAATCCAAATAAACAGATTTTCAAACAAACCAGCTTTCCTTTTGGTAGCTGAAAAGGAAACCCCACATCCAGGAGGAATGCAGATCAAAGCAAAGTCTTCAAATGATGCAGAAACACATAAAATAACAAACAAGGCTGGTGGGAAGAGGGAACTTTTTGTAAAAGAATAGGCCTCTTCATATTACACTGAAATTGAATGCAAGATTTCAGGCAAAGATACATGAGTTGGGAATACAAAGCTATAGTTTCTTTTCCCTTTTTTGGGGCTGAGGGTATACCTTTAATAGGTCACACTGGAAGCCACTAAAAGCAACAGACAAAAGATCGGCCCTTTGTTGGAAATCTTGCCTAGTTTACCTTCTATGGTTGCCTTTGCCTCTCTTTCTTGCTATAAAGTGGAAAGAATAATTAATCCATTTTGGCTGTAAAAATGGAACCCGAATTACCCTAGTCTGTAAGCATTCCATGTCAAAGCTGAGCCTTTTTTTTTTTTCCTGTTGTTGTTCTTGAAAACTCAGTTCTATTTACAAGTGTTCTCAACTGAGATATAGTTCTTAAATTGCGGACACGATGGTATTTTAATTCAGAGGCCATCATTTCCTGCTTGTTAAAATTTGTTTGGGCTAACCTCTCAGATGCATCATAGTTAGCAAGGGACAAACCCAGTCTTCTGATATTTTATCCTTGGGAATTAAGCCCATTTCTATCATATCTCTTTTGATAGGTGCTGAGTGGCTACTGAAGGCATAGATGGTTGGAGGCGATTGCTCTCTATTTAAAATTCAAGTTCACAGTCATTGTTAAGTGTCTTATACTTTTTGAGAACTACTGGAATGAGTCCTTAGGGGTGTTAGTCCTTTTTAAAAACCTCGAGGTGTTAAGTGGGCATGTCAGTGCACTTTCAGTCCTGTGGGGTTCCTTCATTTGGAAAGGGGAGCTGATTGTCAGCTTCAGGTAATTTTTAGTAACGGGTCTCTCAGAGCAGAATTAGCATTGCTTTGGAGAGTTACCTGGGGCCTGTTCTTCAAAGGAGACTTTCGGGCCACTGCATATGTTTATCTTCAAATATGTTGGCTACTGCCAGATTGTTCTCGCTGGTTGTTACTCTTTGCATTCCTGCCGTGGTGGAACCATTGTGTGTCCTATTGTTTCATATTTTTCCTAATGCTATTAGCATACTTTAACATTTTTTAAACCAGCTTTTGACAATTGAGAAGTGGTGTTTTGTTTCCACTGGTACTTTCATGATTACCTGTGAACTTGGCTGGCTTTATAGAAGTTATTTATTGGGTGTTTGAGTTTCCTCTTAAGTGAATCACATCTTTTACCCATCTTTTTTCCTTATTCATTGTTTGTCTTTTTCTTAAAGATTTATAGGAATGATTTAACTATTCTGGACAGAGATTCTTTATCATTCCAAGGAGTGGAAATATCCTCTTTCCACTGGTACCTTGATGTTTTCACTTTTTGTTTTTTGCCTTTTTTTCATTGTTGTTTGTTTGTGTTTTTTTTGCTTTTTTCTTTTGAGGTGGGTCTCAATATGGTACCCAAGCTAGGATGGAACTTGTGTGCTCCACCCTGGACCTCCTGCATAGCTGGGGTTACGTTATGCACTACCACACCCAACTGTGACTTTCTCACTTTTTAATGATGTCTTTTGAGATATAGTAATGTTAAATTTCATTACAGTTTAATTCATTAATCTTTCCTTGATGACAGGTTTTTTTGTGTATGTTAGGAAAATCTACCTTACCTTCAAATCATAAGCAGATTCTTTTACATGGCCCTTATTCTATATTAGGCTCCTAGACTGCCTGGAATAGATTCTTGTATATGACATAGAGCAGGGACAGCAGTTAATAAGCTGCCCTACCAGCCTAAATAATACATGGTCCACTGTTTTCTCTGCAATCTATAGTACCTCTTCTGTTACATGTCACATTTTCTTGTATCAATGGAATTGTTTCAAGGATATGTATTCTGTTCCATTAATCTTTGCTTATCCCTATGCCAACACAACACTGTATTACTCATTGTCATTATATACAAAAGTACTTAGTAGAATGAGTGTCTTCATTCATCCTTGTTCCTCCCCTTTAAAATTGGCTTGGCTATCCTTGGGCCTTTGCTTTTGCATATCGATTTTATCATCTAATTTTCAGAGTCCATTAAAAACTGTGTAACTACTTTCATAGCAATTACGTTTAAATTACATTGTAATTTGCAGAGTGATTTTTACAATTTTAAATTTTCCCGTATGGTGTGTGAACATGATAGTTTGCTTTATTGATTAGTTATTTGTTAAAGCCCTTCATTAAAGGATTGTTCTATAGAATATTTGCATGTCTTTTGTTAGATTCCTATGTCCCTTATATTTTTTGTTGCTGTCAGTTTTTGTTTGCAGCTAAGAACTCTCATGTATGTATTTATACCTATTTCCAAATTTGTATCTAGGGGGCTGTGTTCGTTAGCTTTTTGTCACTGTATTGGTTAGGTTTTCTAGGAAAGGAGAATTGATAGAACATCAGTGATGCAAGAAATTCTGGCTTACAAGGTGAGAGGTGGACGCCTGTGAGCTGGAAAGTCCAGTAGCTGCTCAGTCCAAGAACCTGGAAGCTGTGGTGTGAGAGGGTTCAAGGACACAGCACTAGTCCAAGTTAAAAGCCCGGAAGCTCCCCAAAGACTCGCTGGTGTGAATCTGGATTGTAAGGCTGAGTCCGTAGACAATGGTAGTGAAAGATGTACCCACTCAAGCCAAATGGAGCTCTGCAAACACGTGCCTACTTCCTTTTTTCCCTTTCCTTCTAACCAGGCTGTAAGCCTACAGCTGAGGTGAGCGCTACTGCTTCAGTTTGCTGACCTACATGCCAATCATCTCTGAAAAACCCCACAGAACGCATAGACCTCAGCAAGGTCCTTAATCCAGCTAAATTGATGTATCTCGAGAAGCAGTTCCACTCACCATGTCAAAATATCTGAGAAAAACAATTTAAAGAAAGGAAGGTTTAGTCTGGCTTGTGGTTTCAGATGTTTCAGTCCATGGGTATCTGGCTCCATTGCTTTTAGACTTGCGTTGAGACAGAATTACCATGCTGGGCGCATGTGGAGAGCAGAGCTGCTCATGCTATCGTTGCTAAGAAGCAGAGAGAGAAATGCCTGCGATAGTGGGTTTCCTCCTTCCTTTTCAATGTTTTAAGCTTTTGTTACCCTCTCAGATGGTGCTTCACATTCAGGGTGGGTTTCCCACCTTAATTTGCTGTCCCATATACCAATTGTCTCTGGAGATATCCTCCCAGACATTCCTATACAAGTGTTTTACTAACTTCCTAGGCGTTTCTCAATCCAGTGCAGTTGATAATCAAGATTTACCATCATAGAAGCTGTGTAAAATGAAGTCTTGTTTCTATATCTCATACTCTTGCTATGGAGCAAAGACAGACGGAACAATGGCAATACACAGGCATGCTATGGTGATGTGCCTGTCATTGCCAGAGTTAGTTGATACTGGTAGCATAGAGGCTGAAAGAGGTCAAAAGCAGACTGGTCACAAGCCAGTCGGAGAAGATCTCATGCAAGAGGCGAGTTGGAAAGTTGAGCAGCATTTTGGTTAAGAGATGAAAAAATAAGTTAAAGCTTATAAACATAAATTCATTCAAGTCTAGGTGACATAGGGTTGAGGACAGTGAGAGTGAAGTTTGTGGCTGTTGATAATGGTTTTGAGTGTCAGGATGAAGTTTCGCACTTCTGTTCTCCAAGAAGCCTTCCAAAGCTGGAACGCATTTTGGACCTTAATAGTTTGACTATTGTCTTTCTACAAAAAGGCAAATTAGGCAGGAAAAGTAAGCTTACCTCATGATAAATCTTCTGAACTCATTTTGATTCAGAGGTCAGTATGAGCTGAGATAAAGAAGTTCTATGTAAAATCAAAAGGATTCAGGACAAGTTTTCAGAATTAGAATTTAGAGAACGCATCAATCTCAAATATTAAGAAAAAAGGAAGTTTTAGGGATTGGCAAAAACAGATGACCAAGGGCTATTCCGCAATATGTCCTCTTTTTACCTTTATTTTAATTCTGTTAAAAGTTTTGTATGTGTGTGTGTGTGTAATATAATTTTATTTTTTTAATGGTTGCATAAAAATGTAGAGGTTGTAAATATTAATGGTGTACCATGTAATGTTTTGACATAGGTATACCTTGAGTAATATATAAATTGGGTTAAATACATCTCAAACACTGTGGTGAAAACTTTAAAAATACTTTCTTTTCACTTTTTGAACTATACAATACATAATTGCTATTTATGCTGATCCTGCTGTGCAATAGCACACCTTAACTTCTGATTCTTATCTAACTATAACTTTGTACTCATTGATCAACCTTTCCTCAGCTCCAAAGTAATTTATTACCTGGAATTTTCAATGTATTTTGTTATTATTATTTATTTATCTATTTTTGGTGTTTCTGAGGTCACATGGCAGTGGTACCAGTTAGGGTTGGCAGAGAAATATGAAAGTATCTCTGATTGTGTTAGCTTTCTGTTGTTGTAACGAAATACCCGAGGATAACAGTTTGAAGGAGGAAAGGTTTATCTTGGCTCATTCTATTGCTATGGGCCTGGGGTGAGGCAGTCTATCCTGGCAGAAGAGTGGAGGACTGATAGATGAAAGCTGCTCACCTCGTGACAGCCAGGAAGCTGACAGAAGGGAAGGGGCTCAGAATAAGTAGAATTTTCCAAGGGCACATCTGCATAATGCTTTCCTTCCATCTGGTTCCTACCCCCTAAGCTTCCATCACATCCTCTTAATGCCATCAAATTATGAATTCATTGATGGACTAACCCACTGGTGAAATTAAAACTCCCGTGATCCAACCACTTCCCAAAGCCCTCCCCTCTGAATATATGAGCCTTTGAGGGGACCTTTTAGATTCAAACCACAACAGTGACCATCATAAAGAAGTCTGATTATTATTCTCCATGGACTGACAAGTGATTTACTTTTAACCCCTCAACATTTCTTTGCAAGTTGTGTACATTCTACTCTCCACTAAGTATCATTCATTTTGTTTCCTGGAAGAGTCAGGTTGTGGAAAAAAGAGACATATCTCAGCCCCTTTGTGGCTGTGCCTTGTCAGTGATGGGGAGATGACAGGGACTGGAGCAGAAATGAACATCATGAACTGGAGGTGTTGCTGCCAGCTGACAGAGGAGGCCTCCAGTAAGTGTGATTTTCTTTTTTAAAGCTTGGGAGATAACTCTTTGAAATAGCTTGGGACCTATCCTAGCTCTATAAAAATCCAAGTAGTTATCATTTCTTGGGAATGTTGATGTTCAGGGAGATAGGGATACACAACTTTGCTGCATTTTTTTCCTCTTAGAACTAAAGATTCTGGGACATCCACAGCCTTTATTCCTTCCCATCACCATGAACCCCTGCTCATTCACCTGTCTCGTTTTCTTCTTTAGCTTTTATCCTGTGCCTTGGGGAAAAGAATCCTGGCCATCTCGCCATGAGAAAAGGACAATACAAAAGTACCCTGTTAACTGGGAGTAAGCCACTGCAAACCACTCACAGCACTCAGAATGTCAGATGTATCCCCGAAAGGCTTGTATCCGAGGCCACATATGATACATAACAGCTCCAAATAACCTTGTCAGTGTTAAGCCATTGTCTCTGAACCCTGTTCTCCATCTTATATTTTGCTCTATGATGCTGGGGTTGAGAGCCTATTAATCTCCTTTAAGCTTTGCATCTGCTACCACTAGGGGTACTAGACTGACTACAAGGTGATTTCCTGGGTGATGCTGACTCGGGGTGGTCCAAGAACCACATATTTGGAACTACTGCACTGGACAAAGTACCCTGTCTCCAATGAAATATTTCTCATTGGAAATAGTAGGCCCAAGTTAACTCAGTTGACTAATGAGTTAATGATGTTTTGAAAATAAGGTAGGGCAAGGTCCAAGGTATTATCAGTTTATCACTTGTCAGTGTAGTAAGAAAGGAAGTGAAGTGCAGTGTCTCCAACTTTCCTTCAGTCTGAGCATGCCGTGTGCTTCTGTCATGATTTATATCTGAATATTCCCCCCAAAGCCTCCTGTGCTCATGGATCGTGTGGGTGTGATGCTCATCAGTGCATGAGTCCAGTGACGAGTTTATAGCTAAATGTGATGTTGAGAGGTGGAGCCTGGTGGAAGGAGGTGGGTCATTGGAAGGGTCTATCTCCCTCTCTCTGGCCTTGATCACTCTGTCTGTTTCCTGCTGCTATGCCATGATCTGGCTCTCCTCTTCCAGCCTCCTCTGCCATGCCACCCTGCCTTGGAGCCAGTCAACCATGGACCGAAACCTCTACAAACTGTGAGACAAAATAAGCCTTTCCTCCCTTAACCTGTGGATGTCAGGTATTGTATCTCAACGATGAGAACATGACAGCTCTTGAATGGCAGGCTAGACATGCTCCTGGCATGTGATCGATCAGCACATGTTGGGAAGGGAGCAATGAAATACTTACATGTCAGTGGTTTCAGTGGTATTTGGAATGGCTTTTCTTGTGGAGGGAAGGGTCAGATTTGCCTATGTGTGTTTTGTCATACCAACAAATGAAAATAAAAACTCAAAGCCTCCACCTGACCAAGTTGAACAGCTCTGTATTTCTTCACACTTTTCATAATATACTTTTTTCCATTTTCTGAAAGTGAAATGATTCTAGCTTGTTCTTAACAGAATAGAAAACATAATAAACAATAAACATGAGACTGTTTTCTGTGTATCCCTAGTGTTGATACTCAACCTGGGTGGTCATGACCTAAGAAGACCTAAAGAGAAAAGCAGAACATTGGGGTCCAAAATCAAGAGATGAAAAACTTAATGAAGGACAAGAAAATGGAAACTCCAAAGCTTATTGAGATGTTACTATGACTGCAGAACAAATTTTCACCATTGAGTGACTAAAGCCAGCAACAAGAGCACATTTGTTTTGCTGGGGTTGAAACCCTCTAAAAGCTTCTCACGTACATGTGTGGTGGATGATACTAGCTGTCAGCTGGAACTGGGATACTTGTGAAGAACGCTGTTCATGGGTTTCTGCACTGTATGACGGTTGGGTTCCTGAGGCTGAGGAGTGGGGGAGAAACAGAGAAAGAGGACAAAAAGAACACTACACACAAACTGTTTGCTAATGACCAAGCAGCCTTGAAAGTCACCTAGCACCGCATCTGTGGTGTTGTACTGATTTGTTAGAGCTGTCCAAAGTCCAGCCTAGATTTAAGAGGTGGGAACACAGACTTCATTGCTCACAGCAAAGAGTAGCAAGGTTCAGAAGATTGTGAGGAAACAGAAATATTGTTGTAGACTTTTTTGGGGGGAGGAGGAATTGTCTAGCATACTATTTAATCTTTACCCTTGCTAAGCCCTGGATGGCATCTTTCCATGAAACGATCCTATTCCCACTTGATTTCTCATGACTGGACCAGAGTCAGAACCTTGGACATGAGGCCTGGACCTATCAGGTTCTAACCTGATCAAGAATTTTAACTAAGAAGAAGAATGGGATGCTGTACTTCTGGATCTATGTCTTAAGCCAGTGTGGTTTGTTGGCTACAAGAATGGAATATAGCAGCACAATTTGTAATAGCTAAATCTTGGAGGCAACCCAAATGCACATCAACCACAGAATGGATAAAAAAGATGTGGTACTTTTATACAATGAAGTACTACTCAGCTATAAAGATGGATAAACTTGAGGCTTTTATAGGTATGGATACAACTTGAGACCATACTCATAAGTGAAATAAATCAGACTCACATGTGTCAACAGCATATTGTCTCCCTAGTGTAAAAAAGTAAAAGAGTAAACAAAATCCAAAATGAGCAATAGATATTGTGAAAGTGAAAGAGGAAGAAACTGCTCAAAGGGAAAGAACAAGTGGGATGGGGAAAATAGAAAGGTAAAGATTATATATACATATATATATATGGCAGATAATTATACTAATTTCTTAGTTCATTAAAAAGAACAGTTTGTACTTTCATTGATAATTTTTCATACCTATATCTTGTAATATTTCATATGTATATCTTGTAATAGATAATTTTTCATACCTATATCTTGAGCAACTAATTTGAAGATAATATGCAATATATTAACTTTTGTTAATCTCCTATTTCATTTTGAAATTCTGTATCACTTTTGTTTCATTTTAAAATTAAAAAACAGAATAGAAACTTCTGTACACATGCACAGGGGAGAACAGAGACCATAGTTTGGAGAAAAAGGAATGAAAAAGGGAAAGAGATGCACCACGTTTGTTCCTGATGATTTTTCAGCTTCCTTGTGATGTTCACTGGATTTTATAATTTTGAACTATAGGGCATAGCTTTGTATAAAAACACCCTCTTTTCCATAAACCAGTGCATGCACATTTCTGTAGAAATCTGGGTAGTTGTAGGGCGAGCGACGAGAGGTCTTGGAGAGAGGGGCTCTCATACTCACTAGCAGGCCTCCACCACGTTCCTGTGCATCTGTTCTATGATTTCTGCCCTTTGGTTTTCTGCTGCTTATCAAGGGTGGCCCCACCCTCCCCACCCATTTCTCATTGATATTGTATACTCAAGCACATATCTCATGGAAACAGGCCAGGGCAAATAAATGAGCATTTATTCTAAACCAGCTAGATAGTCAAGTTTTCTTCACATACAAGGAACGGTGGAAATGTTTTGTGAACACATTCTATGAAACAATAATAAAGTATTCTGT
This sequence comes from Cuniculus paca, assembly GCA_004365215.1. Lineage (NCBI taxonomy): Eukaryota > Metazoa > Chordata > Mammalia > Rodentia > Cuniculidae > Cuniculus > Cuniculus paca. Next base: position 20,786 of record RJWT010001632.1, read on the forward strand.
AGTGGTTTGCACTGGGGCTGCTTCCACATGCGCTGAGGCCCTTTTGACTGGTTCTGGGTGCCCATGCCTCAGTTCTCTGTACTTTGATTTGAAAAGCATGGACTTTTGCCTTCTTAAGAGGATGACCGTGGGCTCCTGAAGCTGCTCTGCCTGCACAGCGGACATCCAGAAGCACATGACGGTATCCAGCTGCCACAGCCTGTATCGTTCATGCTCTCAGTGCTTTGCAAGATGGTTTGAGACTGAGACTCTGCCTGCAACTGCCTCCTTGCTCCTTGTTCTGTTTCCTCCATTTCCTTACTCATCCCCACCCCCGCTTCTCTTGGGGACTCTGCCTTGAGAAATCACACACGTGAATCCTTGTCTCAGGCTCTGCTTCTGAAGAACTCACCCAAATAGGACAACCTGTCATAGCAAAAGAGCAATTTTTAAAATGATCAAACTCATGTTCAAACCCCTGCTTAAGTAATGATTTTATTATAGAGCCATGGACCCCGTTCTCTAATTCTGTTTCCTTGTCTAAAAAAATGAGGTGATAATTGCTACCTTATAGCTTTTTTGGGAACAAATACAGATTTTGTCACTAAATCTATACAGCCTAACAGAGCCTGAAGGATTTATTTAGACTCACTGTCCAACAGGATATTCCATGATACAATATTCTTCACACTATCCTATATAGTAGCCACTAGTCATGTATAGCTACTGAGTACTTTAAATATGGCTAATGTAACCAAGGAATTGAACGTCTAATTTTAAATACAGTCACATGTACCTTTGTCAACTATATTGGACTGCACAAGATAAACTAGATAATGGTGTTATAAAGCTAATTCCCTGATTTTTAATAATGGTACTGTGGTTGAGTAAGTCTTGGTTTTGGAAGTATACACAGAAAATTAGGAGTGAAGAGGAGTCATGTCTGTAATTTATTCTCAAATGGTTTTGAGAAAAACTATACAAAACAGTTGTGGTAAAATGCTAACATTTAAAGAATTTGGGCAGAAGGCATATGGGAATTTTTTTAATAGAGCAAAAGGATAAACTAAATTTTAAACTGTTACAATATACTGAAAGAGATTTAAAGTTAAGGGATAGCCATATACAAATAACATTTAGAAGTACAGAGGAAAAATACTAGAAGAAAACAAATATATTAAATGTCCGTAAATTTTCCCATCCCATTTTGCATGCCCCTTCTAGTATAATTTTGAACAGTCTATTTGCATGAACATTCTATTTCATTTTTTGCAACCAGAGTTGAGAATGTGACTTGCTTTGGCCAGGAGAATAGCAGTAATGTGACATAAGCAGTGAATTGAAAACCAGCTATATTTTCATACTTGCTCTTCTTCATGCTCTTGAGCTTTTGGAGACTCTGCAATGACCACCAGGGGAAGAGGCTTTGGCTAGGGGAAACCCATGTGAAGAGAGACCCACTAGGTCAGTCATCCTGTCTCCTCTCCTGGCTGATAAAAGATCCGAGGCCAGCTAGCTCAGAAGTAGATACATTAAGATCCTTCTAGTTGCTGTCATGAACAACCCAACATGCATAAAGACTTTGATTTCTTTGTTATACAAAGCCTAAGGCAAGGTGCATCTTAGCGGGCAGATCTGCCTAACCAGGATCCTTTTACTGTGGCTCTGCCATGCTCAACACAAGACTTAATTAAACCAAGTGGTGGAGAAATGAGCAAGAGGATCACTAATGCGAGACTTTATGGCACTTGCTATAAAGTGGCACATGTCACCTCCATACACCTTCTGTAGACCAAAACTCAGTCATGTAACCCCACCTAACTTCATGGGACGATGGGAGACATAGTCTCTCTGTTTTCCTTTGGGTTTTTTTTTTTAACCAGTGGTAAAATAAGTACAACATAAAATTTACCAATGTAACCATCTTAAGTGTATTGAACATATTTATAATGTACAATCATCACTATCCATTTTCATAATTACTTTCATCTTATAAAACTGAAACTGTGTACCCATTAAGCAATGATTCCTCTCTTACTTTCCTCTTAGCCTTTGGCAGTCTTCATTCTACTTTCCATTTCTATGATATATATATATTCTAAGTATTTACACAGAATCATGCAATTCTCTTTTGTTTTCTAACATTTCTTTTAGCCTCGGGTTCTCGGGGTTCATCCATGTTGTAGCATGTGTCAGAATTGCCTGCTTTTTCGAGGCTGCATAATATCCTTCTGCACATATATACCACTTTCTGTTTATTCATTCATCCTCCGATGGACACTGTGGTTGTTTCCATGTCTTAGCTATTATTATCTGTGCTGCCGAAAGAAGCATGGCATATCTTAACTACTGTGAATAATGTTGCTGTGAACACAAGTGTACAATAAGATGTAATCTTGTTGTGTGTTAGGAAAAGGAGAACCATGTCTTGTGAGCTGCTGTCCGGTCCTTGCCATGGCAGAAGCACACGAGGTTAGACATGAGCGCTAGAGTCCAATAGTGAGGGTTGACGCAGTGCAGTGTTGCTTCCATGCCTAACAGGGTTGCCATTCCTCACTTTCAGCTGAGTGGTGCCAGGTAGGGACGTCAACTAGGGTTGACCAGATCCTTCTGATGTCCAAAGAGAGCATAGTCATCTGAAATGATGTATAAAGTCTCTTGATTGAAAAATGGTGATAATGAATTCCTAAAATAAACACACACACAAACACGCACACGCACAAAATATAAAGAATATTTAAAATTCATTTGCAGGCCCAGTTGTGGCCTGTGTGTTTTAGGTTGCCCATTTATAGTCTTTGAGTTGGACTCTTGCATGGACCGGAAAAGGACTATAAAATCACGTCATTTGCAGTTAGAAGCCAGGCCTTGGAATGCTCTATGTTTCAGGGTCAAGAGTAGACATCAGCCTATGCTCTTGATCAGCCTTTACCCCAGGGTCAAAGCTGGACCTGCAAGGAGCAGGTGAAAAGCCCCTTGTGGTCAGAGATTTCCAGAGCCTTTCAAAGAAAAAATGGCACACAGAGACAGGTGGCAAGGCTGAGAAGGATGGTTGAGAAAGGAGTGGAATGTGAAATGACTGTGAAGTACGGACACCCATCTCCCTGACTTAAATTATGTCACACCTGCCTACATCATTCCAGGGGCCACCGGCAGAGGAGGCAGGGTGTGGCCTCAGCAAAGAAGTGATTTCACTACTGTAGGTATTTTCCACTGCAGAACAGAGACCTTGTGTGTGTCTGTGAGGCCACACATTTCCTTTAACCCCATGAGTGGCTGTCTGGTTTGAGGTTTGTACGGGTCACACCTAGGTCATTTAGAAAAACAGCAAACATTGGCGGTAAAAGCTTATTATTTTCCTGGTCAATTGCTGATGACCTTGAAGGCAAGGCATACACGTGCATTTATACTGTAGGTACATTCAACGAATTCCGCCTCATGTTTTCATGTCCATCTTAATCAGTCAGGGTCATGCTTATGGAAGGCCATTCTGTGCTGGACACTGCAAGGAATGGATAGATCAGAGGTACCACCCCTTTCTCTGGAGGCTTTGTGATCAGAAGAAGGAGGGAAGACAGGCATAGTCCTGGGCAAAGCAATTCCTCTGTGTCCAGTTCATGCAGGGTGTGGGAAGCGGGAGAAGAATGGTGGGAATGGAAGGAGTCAGAGGCCTGGAGGGCAGAGGAGAGGGTGTGCCCATGGCCGGCCGGGGTGGAGCCACTTCCTGTAGGTGAAGCCCACCTCCTCTGCCAGGCAGCCATTGTGCTTAGAGAGAGGACAAACACCCAGCTTGATTGTCTGACAAACAGGTTATTGTGACTTCAGTCCCTTTTAGGAAATAAAAAGGAATGAAAGCATTTCAAACAGGTTTTTGGGGTGTTTTGTTGAATGTGGAACCTATTTTATGAGAGTAACTTCGGTCTCTTGGAAAAGTAAAGGTTACAGATCAGCTGTGGTCTAGAGGCTGGGATGAGAAGGAACCCTTGCTGTCCAGTAAAGGAGTTATCTTCTGGAAGGGAAGCAGAAGTGTCCTTCGTCTGAGAAATTCTCCTCAGGGAAATCAGCAAAGCCCCCAGAAGCTTCTGCTTAGAAGATCTGAGTAAAAACCCTCTGAGTTTCTGTTCACGATTTATGTTAAAATGAAAAATGTGATCTTTCCCTACGATTAGAAGCATTTCAACCTTTTCCATGGTTATGGTTCCCAGCACTTGAGATATAGCCTCCATTTGGCAGTAGAGTAAGTTGAGAAGTAGGTTGAGAAAGGAAAATCATGCCAACTTTGGACAACATATGAGTGTGTCTTCAGTTGTGATCCAAAGTCACAATTTGGATCGTGAGGCTGGTTCGATCTGTTTGCCAAGTTGGGTAAGGAATCTTGGCTGAAAGATGTTCTTTAAACATGTGGAGCATTGGACTGGATATCAAGATGTTTGTATTTGGGCTTCTCTGGTACCACTGTTTGAAACAGCAAAGGGTACCCTGGCCTTGCTATTTCTTTCCATTTTAATGTAGAATGAATGACTCCCGACTACTCCGACAAAAGGTTGTATGGCTAAATCAGAACTTCATATAGAAATACTAAGAATCCTCTCTCCAAGTTGGCAAGTCTGAAATAATTATTGTTTAATAATCTACTGCTACTATTATTATTGCTGCTGTATTATTATGTTTTTGGCCAAGATTACTATACCGATGTCTCTGTTTATTATAAAATGAGATGCTGTTCTCACTTGCTGACTGATATACTTTCCAGACCAAAACTGCTCGAGAGAAGTTAAATATGAAAATAATTTATGTCACACTGCTGGGGAAACTAGATACCCAGTGGTCAAGAAATAACTATGTTACAGCTTCTAGGAAACTATTAACTGAGAATGTTGCTCCAGACTCACTGAGGATAGACATTTTAGCTGTTTTTCACCCTGGGATAAGCTTTATAGATCAACATTTGATTTATATGAACTGCTTTAGATTTACCTGAATCTATAAATGCAGACTTTGGTATAACATTTGGCCTGTGTAAGCCTTCCTGAAGTTACATATGCAAATAGGATTTTGATATTGCAGCTACATTTTAATGGAAGAGAGGTCTTTCTTGTCACAAATTTTGAGACAAATATAAGATCATTTTAGCCCAGATAGCTTTTACACCGACCACTTTAAAAATGTAATTGACACACAGTAAGTGTACATATTCATGAGGTATAGTGTGATATTTTGACACGTGTACACTGCAATGACTGAATAAGGGTAATTAGCACATCGATCATCTCAATCTTTTTACACTATTTCAACACCTCTCTACTCTTAAGCTCTTTTGACAGACAAACATATTAGAATTTTAAAAAAATGTCTAGGATACCCAAACAAACTGGGTGAATTAAGAGCGTATTAGCCAAGAAGCCATGCACAGTGACTGCAGGTGGCAAAAGAGAACCGGAATGAGAAGCCATGGATGCCACCTTGGGCCAGGAGCAGGAGGCCAGTGCAGTAATGTGATTATGGTAATGATTCAACAAGTCATCATCTGCTGCCTTTATTCCCCATAATTAACTTTTTGGAATTGTGTAGACTGTCTCTGGGCTCATCAGTTGGCCCAGCTCTTCTGTCCCTAGTCTGTCATTTCTTCCCTGGCTCAGGAGCCCCTAAGTGCATTGCTAAATGAATTCATTGCTGGAACAAAGATTTGGTGGTCGAATAGAGATGGCTATCTTTTGTTGTCAGACATTCAATCCCATATAGCAATCCAATTACTTGAGCTGTTCCTATCAGTCTTATGAGGACTGGCCATTCAGGCCAGCTAGAATGCTGATCGCTATGTCTTGGAAGAATGTGGTGGAACAGATTAGCACTTTAATGAGAGGCTTTCTGAAGGCCAGATCTTTTCCATTGTATATATATCGAGATCTAGGAATCATTTTTAGGCGAGGGCCCAGAGTCGCTGTTACAAAGACTGATCAAAGGATGGCTGGAAATCTGTAGGATTGCTTGAAGAAATTTTATGGGTTATAAAGTATTGGCATGGGTTCTGTTTGTTATGAGCTATCTGCTGAAAATCTCTGGTAGGCTGGGAAAAGGAAATTGCTTATTGGCATTTATTCTGTGGGATGGATATCTTTGGAGTTTGCATTTGAACTCTTTCTTCACTGTGTTACAGGTCAAATTCTGTACTCAGTACTAACATTTCAGGAATGTGGGCTGCACAAAATCAACATAAGCCTCGCTCCATATTCTGCTACCCAGAAAAATATATTGTAAGAGAGTGCCTCGGACAAGGGCGAATGCAGGATTGCTAAGAAAAGATAGCAGGAGTGGAATAAAACTGCAGGGTTAATGTAAATGTGAGCACTTTGGACCTTGAAGTTAACATGAGAATAGATGTCCGAGAAGGAACTCAGGCACTCTGGCCACCAAGGAGAGAGGTAACTGGTCTCAGTGCTCAAAGAAAAATTATATATTTTGTACATATCTTGCCAATTTTTCTGGAAATGCATGTGAAATATCAGATGAAGAGGGGTTTATTTGAAAGGAAGCAAATCACTCATATTTGGAAGATTTTAAGTCAATAGAAAAACTTTTCAAAATCTTATTATAGAAACTTTTAAATAGACACAGAAGTGCCCGTCACTCAGATTCAGTAATTAATCATAGTCTTGCAGCTAACCCTTCTAACATTCCTAGAAAAAAATCTCTAACTTCACATAATTTTATTTGTTGCTCTGGTACTATAAAAAATAAGAACTCTAGGAAACTGTAAACCTTGACAGCATTATCATGCTTAAGATATTCAAAATATTTCTTTAGCACCTACATTTATTCATCTCGTGCAATTTCTCATGAGCAAAACTTGTAAAAATAATTAAGCTATTTTTGGATGTATTTTTTGGTATGGGCTATTTTAGGGAATTTGAGATTATAAATGTCTTGTTCCCAGGAGGTTGTTTGTTACCTCTTGCTATATAGACTTATTCTAGATTCTATACGGATATTAAAATTAGAATAATGATTATGTTGGCACCGAAAACATTAAAAATAAACTTTAGTTTAAAAAAATCCTTTTTGTGTATAGAAGTTTTTATGTTAGCCTCTGGGAGACAGCTGGAGATGAGGAAACATGCATAACTTGTACTTGAGCTCAATTCTTTTGACCTCAGCATAGTATTCTTTTCTTTTTATTAACCCTTGATTTTTGTTCCTTCTCAATGTGTATGTGTGTGTGTATAACCTCTCTCTGTCTCTCTCTCTCTCATCTCTCTCTCTCCATATATGTATGTCTAGCCTAGTTTGGTGGTACATATGTGTAATTCCAGCTACTCTAGAAACTGAGTTGAATGTATTGTGAATTCAGCACCAACCTGGGCCACATAATGAGGCCCCATCTCATGACAGAATAAAAAGTTCTGGGAATTTAGTTCAGTATTCCCTGGGTTGAATCCCCAGTACTATATAAAAAAAAATCATTGGATTTAGAATTAATCTGAGATTCAAATTCAACAAAATTTAGTGATGGATTCCATAATAGAGGCTTGAGATATGAAGGATCATTGTTTTAAATATATTCACCCCTTTCCCTGAAAGGGAAGAAGGAAAATGGTCAAGCTAATCCTTATATAAGCTTGTCTCGTACTGTCAGAGTCTGTTTGTGGACTAGACTGAAGGAAAGCAACAGAAAGGAGCTCACTCAAGTCATGAGTACTCTGTGCCTGCGTGTGTGTGTGTGCGTGTGCACATGCTCATGGCATCTCCGTATAGATATGTAAGACTTTGTACATGTGTGTCTCTCGATGCCTGCATATACATGCATATATTTACATATATTCATGTGTATTTGAGTATGTGTTTCTTGAGTGTGTGTACCAAAAATAAAAATGCCAAGTCTCCTTTAGGTTGCCCTAATACTCTCTTCATTTCTTTACAAGCTAAAAACCACAAGAACTAACAAATGCAGAATTCTACTTTTTTACTGAAAAATGAAAAGCCACTGGTGCCTACTTTCTTTTGTTTAAAGAAAAAAAAAAGAGCTGGAAAGGTCATCCAAGATAGGAATAAATGGAGGCAGAGGCAAATCAATGTTTAACTTGGAAATATTTTTCGGTTAATCATCTCTGACCGCTCACACTGAGGGCACTGTGAGAGCCCTGGCAAACCTGAAGTAGAAGCCACTAAGCTTCTGTTGTACGAGCCAAATGTCAGGATTTGTACAACCAGAAACCTTGATGTGATGTAGGTTTTACCCAAAATGGGTGGGACCTTTTGTCTGCAGATATCCACCCAGGGATACTTTGGCTTGTAGACTTTGCTTCCAAGTAGGAGGTTTTTGAAACCACTTAACTTTTTGGGGGGGTTTGTTTTAGAGTTAATTGTCATAAAAACTTGGAATGTGTACCTATAAGAAATTTGTTGAAAAGTATGGAAAATTGTTTTGGAATCTGCATAATGGGTTTCTTTTCTTGTTTTCACTTCTGGTACCTATAATCTTATGAAATACTACATAATGTAATTTCTTAGCTTGTGTCTTTTGGGATGGCAGTTTTGGTTATTTTATTATAAGGGATCCATCTTTAAGGAAGTTTTGAAAATTTTATGTCTGGGGCACCAATATTTGCTTTAATGGGCAGGTGTACTTTTAAGAATCTTGTCTTCTGGGTGAAGAGACTTTTTTTTTTACTGTAATCTCCCATTTTTGTGCATTTGTAGATGGTCAGTGATAAGGAAACACTATGATTTGGACAGACTTTGTTCCTTCTATGAAATAATTATCTGTCAAACAAAAGAAGTAACTCTTTAGGCTTATGAATATAATGTGTCTGTGTTGGTTACTTTTCTCTCATTGCTGAGAAAAAATACTCAGTGCCCAAAATTAAGGAAGGAAAGGTTGATTAAGCTCACAGTTTGTGGAGGTTTCAGTCTATAATCTGCTGGGTCCAAGGCAGGGTGGCTCATGGCAGAAAGTAACAGTTCATGGTAATGGAAGACAGCAAAAGCAGTAAGAGCAAAAAAGGAGGAACACACAGAGAAGACTTTTTCTGTCCTGTGTATTGTATGTAGGCTACCCACCCTAGGGTAGGTGTAGCACTCACACCCATAATCCCAGCATGGGACCATGAATCATTCACAAATTCTAAAAGCCTGCCCCCATGGCTGCATGAGGCTTTGTGGGGACATCCAGACACAAATCATAACAGTGTCCACTGCATTCATGTAAAGCTGAGTTTGTGTAGAGACTGTTAGTCAAAAGACCTCCTCAACTTGCAGTTATAGAACTGTGCCCTGCTGAGCATATGGTGTGCTATTCTGTGAACCACTCCCTGGGAGTGTGTGACGCCACAGACATTGCTTTACAAGTAGCTAGCAAGGCCACTGGTAGGAACCCAGAGGTGTTTCTCTTCTGAGATGTGGTCTCTCTAGCATCCTGATTCTAGATATGCAAGGAAGCTTCTAAGAATTCAACAATGGTGACATTTAGCAAAGAGACACTTGGATTGTTTGGAAAGTGTAAATTTTGCTTTTGCATGTGGAGAGCTTTAAAAGACCCAACCCTGAGGACTTTTGAGGAATTTGCGTGGAATTGAAGGATTTTATAGGGAATATGGTAAATAACACTTTATGCTTATCTCTTTTCATATTTGAAAGAATATGTTCTGAATCTTCTGTGTTCTGTCATGATGAGGGAACAACAAGAACCTGAAAGAACTCTGAGCTATAAGACCTTGAACAGCGATAAAAAAAATCTGTTGAGTTTGGACTTGGGTTTTTAACCATGCAAAACCTTGGGGTTTTAACCTTTTAAATAAAGACACTTTATATTTTTATTGCTAACTATTACACTCTTCAGGTCCTCATCTTATACTAGTTCTTTGGCCATCATGTTGGTCCATCAAGGTTGGGAGTGTTATGAGGCCATGATAAAACCCAGTGAAATCTGATGGTAAATATCTGGTTTATTTGCCAAAATAACATGTAGTTTTCTCCCATCCAGGAATTACTGTCTATTTAGACTCTCCTGAACACAGAACAGATGGAAAGAACTTTGCCTTATGTATCAGTTAGCACTGCTACATAACAAGCTACCCCAAATTCTGTGACCTAATATAGTGTGATTCACTGCCTTAGGGTCAGAGAGACAGCTTTTCTGGTCTTAGCCAGGCTCACCATGCATCTCTAGGGCCAGATGGGAATTGATGCTTATATAGGCTGGGCTCCTGCAGCTGTTTGGATGGTGCCTGATTATAGGCTGTTCCATAATTTGAATAGAATGGCTGAGATGGCTTCCACATGATCTCTTAACCTCTAGCAGATCTCTCTGGGCTTGTTTGCCTGGCAGTGATAAAGATCTGAGTGAGAGAAGGATGCAGGACTTCTTGAGGCCCACACTTGGTTGGAGTTGGCACATTGACATTTCCACTGGAAAGATACAAGTACATCACAAGACCAGCCCAGACTCATAAAGAAGGGAAACAGACTCTTCTTTTTAATTGCAGGAGCTACAGAATCACACTGTAGAATACAGACACAAAGAGACCATTACTCAGCACCATCAGTACAATCAATCTGTTGTATCCTTACTGAGAAATTATCATCAATAAAGCTATGGTTTTCTTCCTCAGGTGAAAAGTCCATGATTGATGGCCAGTTGCTAAAGCCATATTTCTCGAAGTGTGATCTACAGGTCATTGTTGCATCTGATTTGTCTGGAGGACCTGCAGTGTTCAAGATCTGCTGAATGAGAATCTTTAGGGCTTAGTCTCCGAAACCTTCATGTTTAATGCTTTCCCTACCTTCCACCCTATAACTCAGGTTTGAGAATCTCTGCTTTAAATTTTCTTACACAACACAATCACTGCAACATATAGATTCAATGAGAAGAACTTGTTTGTATATGGAAAATTGGCTCTGAAATTAATTACAAAATTATAGGTGGACTGACTATTCCAGGAAATTGTCTCAAATAAATCCTCACCTTCTCCTCTGTTATGGTAAATATATCTCAGTGCTATTATCAGATTAACTAACGAACTTATCTTGGTAAGATCAGTTTGGTTGGTTACTTGTGACCTTGCGACTTTGTACCTATAAGGGGCCTTAAAAATTGATGCCTCCTAAAGTTGGGCTACTTCTTCTTCTTCCTTGACAATAAATAATGTCCAAGTCAACATTCTTATGGTTTTTTCGCTGGGATGAAAAACTTATCCCTGTCTCACACCCTCCAGAAGCCTGTAATATAACCAGGGTGAAAAATTAGTAAATGTTTACTGACAAGAAAAGACACAGATATGCTTATAGGTTGTGACCAATGCTTCCCAGCAGGCAGGTAGGGAAGGAAAAAAGATGTCCGAAAACCTGTAAAATTCTTTCTTTTTTTTAACCATCAACTGAAAATTTTGCATGTGTGTATGTCTCAGGGAGAGAGGGAAAGAGACTAGGAGGAGGGGGATTCTATCATTTCACTTGAAGCTTTCTTGGGGCCATTGGCTAAAAGTTCTAAACATTCCAGAAGATTTTTGGCATCAAAAATATTTCAATGAGAGCTAGGAAGTAAGCCTGGAGGAAACAGTTGTGATTTATGAAAGGTGAGCACGCAACTAAAGAAGCCTCAGTAGTGCTCTCTTTCCTGCTCCTGATGGAGCGCGCACGCAGGACTGGGTTATCTTCAACAGCTCAGTGGGCTCACTCTCCCCACCTGGCTTGAAATCACTTGATGCCGATTTCCTCCTCAGAGCTGTAAGTCAAAGTGCATCAGGGGCCAAGAAAAGAACAGTCAGTGGGTGAAGCTGAATGGTTATGATGTAAGAGGCGATCGTGGAGTCTGTGGTCAACTGAAAAATGTATGTCCTATGGAGAAGCACTCAAATTCAACTTTTTAGAAGAAAAATTGGACCTTGCCAACAGATCCATTTGCGGCTAGATTCAGCTGTCTGACTGCGTGTGTACCTCTGGGCTGCCTCAAGTCCAAACTTCGATTTTAGCCATTTAAGATTCTTGTTGACCTAACGTAGTGATCTGAACAGAGTAGGATCCTCATGTTTATTCTTAATGTAACAGGACACGGGAAGGGGGGCATTATTAAGGTCTGGAGTCTTGGGATTGAATTCTGATTCTACCACTCACTGTGGAAGCACAACAGTGCTCCGATGAGTCATGTTATTGTCTCTGAAGCCAGTTTATTTTTCTTGTGTACAATGTGGGCAGTAATGCCTGCCCTGCCCAGTTCTTGTGTGCCTTAGGAAAGTGAAATGATACCAGTCAGCACTGTGCCACCATTGCAGTAACCACTGGCCCCAGTGAGCTAGCCCACTGGAGGGACCATATTGCTTAATCATATTCAATTTTAATTAAAAAACTGCTTGATTTAGTTCTTTGAACACGTTTAAGAATATTTATACAAATTGAGTTTGTCAATCTCTTCAAAGCACAAACTTTTATGATTCAAAATGCAGGTCAAATGTCTCTGATGAAAATTTGCTTTCTGAGTTGGGATGTCACCAAATGCAAACTGGAGTTTGAAGATTTAGCGTATCAATAACTTTTCATGGACTATGTAATTATTTTTATGTGACTATTTTGGATATATTTGGTTAAATTAAGTATATTGCACTGAGAATTTAGCTCAGCGGCCTAAGCACCTGCCTGGCAAGTGCAAGGTCGTGAGTTCTATCCCTGGTGCTGAAAAAAAAAATTTAAGTATATTGCTAATTTCACCTATTTCTCTATATTTTTAAGATGTGTGTCTACTGGATATATTAAAATTACATATGTGGCTTACAATATCTTTCTACTGGACACCAACGATCTGTATGAAAGATTTTGATAAACTGTGATGTTTTGAGTAATTAATTCTGAGTATGTTGCCGTATTTGTGAGGATACAGATTATATTTATTCTTCATTATCTATGGGAGATTTACTTCAAGACTCCCTTTGGATACCTCTGAGGATGCTAAGTCCCTTGCAGGAAGTGGCATTGCATTTGCATATAGCACGAACACATCATCTTATATACCTTAAGTCATCTTTAGGTTACTTATAATACCTAGCACAATGTAAATGCTGTGTACCTACTTGGTATAGTGTATTGCTTTAGGAATAATGATAAGAAAAAACTCTGTGTTCAGTACAGATGCGATTAAAAAGTTATTTTTAGATCTAAAGTTGGTCAAATTCACAGATGCAGAATCAGCAGATACTGAGGACCAGCTGTACTTTATTTTCCAACATGTATCCAGGGGCTGGCTCAGTGCTTTGTGCAAAGGAGAGGTTGGTAAATATACTTTGAATACATTTGTTTATTGGATGAATATGTTTTAACACTCTTTGTTGCATTGTACATAAGATCAGGATACTGCAAAATGATGTGTAAGTTGCTTCCAGCTCTAAAATACAGTAAGACCCGTCATGGCAGGACTCAGTAAAACGTGATATGATAATCTCTCATGTCTGTAGATGCGTCCTCCTGTTTACATGCTTGTGTTGTTGGAAACGTGATACAGTATCTTCACACAATACACACCAATGCAAGTGAGATAAGTAAATGTTCCTTAGGTGACAAAAATCCAACCCACATTGTCAGAATTTTGATTAATAATAAGGGAAACAGGGCTGGCCATATCAGTACATTGTTCCTGTAATTTTTTTGTGTCCTATCAAACTCTGCTTCTGTTAGAATAATCCTTACCTCAGTAGACATTTGTGTCTACAGATCAGAGTTTCTATGCACGTGGATATTCCACACCTTGAAGTGAGAATTTGCCTCTTGGGAAGTAACATTTTTTTTGTGGAGAATGAATTGTCACCTCACATTTTCCATCTGTCCTCCAGGAGATATGTTTATTTTTGGCAAACATGATAAACCCAGAGGGGATAAGCGATAGATTCCTTTAACCATTAGGTTCTACTTTCTCATTTCATGTGAAATGAGTACAGTACTCTCTTGATAATTTACAGATCAGATTTCCTGGTCTTTGGAGCTCCTTTTATAAGGAAAAGTGTTTATGTGTGTAAATTAATACAAAATATGCCTATGTGTTTCTCTTTCTATGAGGAATGCTACAACCTGGTTCTTACAGCAAATGTAAAATTGAACATTTTATAAAACTGTCTTTTGCATTGTGGAGGTAAAGGTGAGAGACCACACTGCAGAGTATAATTTCTTTGGAAATGAATGGCAACTTGTCATTTCCCTCTGCTTCTTGCTATGGAAATTGTAAGGATTCCAATGTTTTCCCCTGGGAGATTATCTTCTGTTGGCTGCCATCCTAAATTTTGAGATGTTTATTCTAGAAGCAATTTAAACAAAAGGGGGGAAATGCCCTGGACTACAGGCTGCATGCGATCATAATGAAAAATGCTTGGTATTGAATCAAAGGAGTGGAAGATGGTGTTGTGATATCAGATTTCGACTCGCACCTCCAGGGGTTGGGACTCTTGGAAAAACTAGCATAAAAGATAAGCATTTGTGGCAAACTAGGCCTATTTGTAGTGTCTATATTTTCCTTTTTCCCTCTCTTTATGATATGGTCATCCTGTGAATGCTGAAGTCTGGAGATTTCTAAGACAATCTGCCCTGTGGTGGTGGTTAGTAAACTAAGATTCTGCAGTGTAATTTTAAAAAAGTGCACAACCATCAGAGTAGAAGTTGATTTGAGTAAGAATCACCAGGAGATGCTAAATCTAGAGGTGTAGATTCAAAGTGAAGCAGAATACTTATATTATCTCAAGGTACCTGAAAGCAAAAAAGAAAAACATGTTCTTCATGAGTGAAGAAATGGGACAAAATCTTAATCAAATGATAAATGCAGCAGCACTAAAAAGAGGCAAATTTATTGTGGGAAGAACACATCACAATGGAGTATTCTTATCCCAAATGGGACACATGGGTCTAATTCCAGGGGGAATAGCAGAGAAATCCAAATTGAGGGACATTCTAAAAAATGGAAAGGCTGAGGGGTTGCCCCCAGGTTAAAGGAGACTGTACAGAATAGTGAAGATTAAACGAGACACGGAATCCTTTACTGAACAAATAATTGTTATAAAAGTAGCTGTTGGGGATACATGATGAAATTATATATGGTCTGTGGATTAGATGAAAGTGTTCCATCCGTGTTAAATGCCTTGCCTTAGATCACTGTGGTGTGTTCACACGTGGAAGGATCTTTCTTCGTAGTAGGTGTACACCGAGGTATTACAGAGTGAGGACATGAGGACATGATTTATTCCGCCTACAGCCATGTACTCAGAAATAACTCTGTCTACTGCCATGCACATGCATAGTTATACACACAGACAGAAACGGAGGGAGGGTTATTAAATAAAATGTGGCCAGAAATTTAAAAATCAACGAATCTGGGGGCTGGGGATGTGGCTCAGTGATAGAGCACTAGCCTAGAATGCATGCAGTCCTGGATTCTATACTCAGCACTGAGAAAAAATTGGTGACTCCACTCTGGTTAAAGAATGTTTGAAATATCTGCCTAATATTCTTACAGCATTTCTGTAGATTTGAAATAATTTCAAAATAAGAAAATTTGAAAAATAAAGACAATAACCTCTCCCCCTGCATACATGTGTATTTATTAATAGGAAGGTTTTGTGAAAGAAGAATTTAGAATGCAAAAAGGTTGACTACTGAGAGAATAATATGAGGAACAGCATGAAAGCACAATACCATAAATACTGCTGGAAGTAGTTCTCTTGCACTGACAGACTCCAGAGATTTCGTGTCCATCAGGGTAATCCCATTAAAGGAATATCAGATGGCTGCAAAGCTCCGAGAGTCCAGGGTGTAGGGTGATGAAGCTCTGGTTAGCTGGTTGATTTATTGGCTGGCTTAACCTGCGTGTTACTGGAAACCTGCAGAGCAGCGGGCTGGGTCAAACCTGTGCCCCGCACCATCCTTCCAGAGGGAAGCAGTGATGAGATTAAGCCCAGAGAGGAGCGCGCTCCCCCCCTTTAAGTGCTGCGTTTGCGGGGTTGACAGCTGGCCATCCGTCTTGTCTTAGCTGACTGAATATCTCCTGTGGCTGAGAACCTATGGTCTCCCGTGAAGATGTGGAGAAAAAGTCGGTTCTTCTTGCCATCTCGCCTAAGCAGAACCGCGAGATTTCAAGTATGCACAATCGCGCTTCCCGCGGTCCTGAGGCAGAGGCCACGCATCCATATCCCTCTTCATACAGATTCCTACGGAGGGCACGGCCATTCAAGTAAGCAAGAATCAGACTGTTATTTAAGCAGTCTACAGAAAAAAAGAAAATCTCAGTGGGAGCCCCTCTAACAAACACCTGTAATATAGTGGTACACTAACACGCTGACCTCTCGCACAGGCCTGAGGCACCCCGCCGAGTGACGCAGGGAGGAAAATTCAGCCCTTTATGACTTAATCACATCGCTCCATGTAGAGGTTTTCATGATCTCATAAAATGCTTTCCAGGGGTAGGGAAAGGTAGTTTGGGAGAAATTTTATTGACTTTCCTTGTTTCCAATTTTGTGAGCTTTCAAAAACACTTGTCTCCTCTTATTTATTTATTTATTTTTTAAAACCACAACTTTTGTTCAGGGTTGGTTCGTGTTCAAGGCCATTTTGCTTTGTTCAAATATTTATATAGTGCAAGCATGATTGTTCTGTAAGTACGAATGGCATAAAGGACTATACAATCAAAGTGTATTTCATTACAGTAGTAAGCGATTGAGAGTGTCACCAATCAAAAACAGACCATTGGATGGAGCCAGTTTTGGATCTAGGAGGCTTTCAAAGCCATTGACTTTGAGAAGTATGAGGTCCTAAGACAAGGCCCTCTAGTTTCTAGACAGCAGTGCCAGACTTCAACGTCATGGTCTCTTATCAACTCTGAAAGGGGTCACCTTTGTTGTCTTTGCTTAGGAATAGTAAAAAATGTTCCATTTTTATTTTGGTGTAAAGCAATGTTATTTTACAGGATATGAATTGTTTTGTGGGGGGAATATGTAAATTGAGAATTAAGAACTTTTTTTTTTTTTTGCCACTCAGTACCTAGAAAAGAAGGGAAAAACAGGAGGAAAATAGTATTTTTGTGTGCGTTTTTCTCTTTCTTGTCCCCTCCCTCCCTCTGTCCTTTCCTCCTTTCATCTCTTTCTTCTCTCCCTCTGTTTCTTTTTTCTTTCTTTTATCCTTCCTTCCTTCCTTTGAAGAAGATACTAGATTTGTGACACACTTAGCCCTGGCTCAAGGCTTTTAAGCATGGGGATCAGTTTCCATGCACATGAATTATTTGATGGAGTAATATGGGCCAAAGCTTTCTGATTTAACTGTCTTGAACATTTCCATGGTTAGAACACAAAATTTCTAGGTGTGGGTGTGGAATTTTTAAGGCATAATTGAGTTAGAGTCAAAAGCTGTTTAGAAGTTCAGTAATTAAAGCAGATCACAGAGATCTCTTTCTGCAGAGAACAGTGCCACTGTCTCCTTGAGAGATCCTCCTAGCGGGGCAGCAGGAGCCTTCAGCTCAGCTCGGAAGAGTAGGGACTGGGTGGCTGTCATGGCTTCCTGTGCTGAGGCTGTCTTTCAGTGGGTTTTCTCAGCTGGGCTGCATGACTTTATTGTAACAGAACGGAAAAGAATTTCTTAGGCTACCAGTTCAAGTAGGGTGCTTTGGTGTGTGTGTGTGTGTGTGTACACAGAAGCATATGTGTACTTTGGACTGGATAATTCGTTAATTGCTTTTGTCTTTCCTTGCACAGCTTGTGAGTGTGGCAGGAGTTAGAGTCACCTGAGAATCGTGGGCAGGAAACATTCTCTCCACAGGTTTCCACGAGGACCCGGCTCGTCTCAGCCCCCTGTTCATAGCAGGAACTGGAAAGGAGCCAATTTTCCTTTTTTTTTTTTTTTTAATCCCCTTCATATTCTGGCAACTGGACAACTTTTTCTTGGGACCAAAAGTATCAAGGCTGACCCTGCACTTCCTCAGTGAGGCAGACTGACTTTGGTTAAAGATTTCAGTGAAATTTCCCCGTGTGAAAGTTAGATCCACTTTCTTCTAGAAATGTTCACTGTCATTTCACTGCCTGTGGGTCGCTCGTGTTCTATCTTTCTCTCCCCCCCCTTTTTTCTTCTTCCTCATCTTCTTCTCCTCCCACCTCTTCTTTTAATTGTAACAAGCTCTAGCTCTATTTTAAACTACGTCCAGCCATTTGCATGTTAAGGAAAAGGCAGGTAGTTATCTCATTCCATGAGGTGCTGATTAGTTGTAAAATATTCTTGTAAAGTCTGTTCTTGCTGTACCTCATTTGTAGGAAGGAAAGATATCTGAAATTTGCTGAAATCATTGAACATGGGGCAGGGCAGTCACTTCCACAGTCTTGTTTTTGTTGAATTATTAGAAAATTCTGAGTTGCTGAGGACCATGAGAAGCCTTCTAGTGTGTTCCTCTGGCTCGGGGTGAGATGGTGAATTGAAATGGCCCTGCACATTGCTGGTCTTTTCCTGTCGTGTGCATCTCCCGGGAGGGAGATTACAAGGCTTTTCTTTGTAACCTAATATGATCCATATCAACTTATACATCAAGAATTCATCCTAAAAGCTAAGCTGACATCTTTCTGGACAGACTTAAAGCCAATTTTTAGTTGTTTTCTCCTTAGAGATAGAGAACTTTGATCTAATAACACTCCATATATTACTCAGCTACCCTGAGGGGCAATCTCAGTTCCTTTAACCATTTCTCTACCCTGCTCTTTCCCAAACCTGTAATCAGTTTACTTTTCCTTTTCCCTAAGGAACATATTCTGTATCTGTGTATCTGTGACTCTTATTTTTTTTATTTTATTTTTTTTTTACATCTGTGATTCTTACATACAACAATTTTGTGCTGTTTCTGCTCATGCTTCCATGGCTACTTTCTTTATCCATGTGCCAACTGTTTCTCTTAGCCAGGCTAAGAACATACATTGTTCTCATGGTAACAGAGGTAGCCACAAATAGCACAAAGAAAGAGTTAAAACACTCAGTTATATTCGGCTATATTTTTGCCTAGAACATAGATCAGATTTAAAGGTAAGTATATATTCAATAAATGACTTGTGTATAAATAAATTTTCATTCCTTTGTCATTTTCCTTGCTGCCTAAAAAAACTTAAAAACAAACAAACAAACAAACAAAAAAAACCCTTCAGGCCTGGGTGTGTAGCTCAGTGTAGAGTATATGCCTAGCAAGCACATTCCCCTTTGTCCAGTCCTCAGCACCAAACCAAACCAAACCAAACCCCAACAAAACAGCAGCACAAAACTGGGATACTTTGAAATTTAAAGTCCATTCCCTTTTTATATCCTCAAAAGACAGGGATACCTTATGTTGGAGATTTTTACATTAATTAAACCTCTGTGCTGGGGTAGAGAATGGGCAATCTGGTTGATCTCCCAATGGCTGGTTTTACCCAGCAGCTATTGTGTCCTCCAAAGTAACCCTGATAAAAAGAGAGTGCCACGGTCCTTTCAGTTAGCATGGGTGTAACTTCTTTACTTCCTGAAACTGTATATCAGTTACAAATATGTGGAAACAGAGAAGATTAAGCTATTATGGAGAATTTTCTTCAGTGTAATTCGTATTATTTTTCCTGGTTAGAACTGTTCGTTCCCAACTCCCTCCCCTCAGATATGAATTAAATACTGAAAGTTCATTCTATTTCTTCTGAGTATCAGAATTGTGACTCTGATGATAGGTTCTGGGAACAGGCTGGGGTTTTAGTGTTCCAGTGAACAGGATGCAGTAAAAACTCCATAAAGAGCCTGCTCTTGGCCATGTACTTTGGACATTATGTTTCACTAGTAGTGATTTTCCTATTTTTTTAACTCTCAAGGGAACATACCTTATAATCTTAGCTTAATTATGCATGGCCCTGAGCATCAAGTAAATCAAGAGCATTCTTTCAAATCATATTTTAGTAAAAACCATCCTACTCTAAAATTCCACATTTTAAATCAGTACAATTTTAGGTTTGTCCTTTCAGCAGTACATCTTTTCCCTTCTGGAAACTGCCATCAGTGGGCTCTCGGTGACTTGGTTTTCCATTGGCCTTGCTGAGGGCAGAGCCATCTTACTCTGTAGGAAGCGAGCTTATGAGGCCCTGAGGCCAAGGCGCAGATGTTACTCCAGCTTTTCTGATGCGGAAACTGTTCAAACATGCCTGACCATTTGACTGTCAGTCTCCTTTGCCAAGTAACTCATCTTGGAGTCTCGGATGCGTCTGTCATTTCTCTACATATGACTCAGGGTTCTGCAGTTTCTCATCTACATCAAATGAAGGATTGGATCTTTCATAGCAGAAAGAACTCTATCTAAATATTCATGCTTCTTCCTCCATGCCAAAGGGTCCTGACCTCTCTTTGTTCTCTCTGCTTCTTGTCTCTTTTAGAAGGACAAACTTATAGAGATTGATAATTTTTTCAGGCCACCATTGCTACAGTCTCAGTACCTTCGTGGGGAGGAATGAGTTCAGATGTGAAGCCCTCAGGTATTTATCAGATGCCTACTAGGTGCCAACAATCAGGGTCCACTGAGCTTGACAAACCAAACTGAGGGGACAAGCTGAAAGAGTGGTGTTCTGGTTTGGTTGGTGTGCAAGGTGACTTCACGACGGCAAATGGGAGTGGAGCACTTGGGACTCAGCAACCAAAACTGCGGCCTTATATTAAACAGGAGGACTCCTTAGAATGAGACATTCCTTGCAGGTTTTTGTTGGGGAAGATAATGGGAGTGTGTACGGGCTGGGGCAGTTGTTTACTGTGTTGAGTTACTGGGTTGAACATCTTGGTATAGATGAAAATGCAGCTGAGTGTGAGGGACAGATGGGACTTGGGAGTTTTTGCACCTGTTTTGCTACAAATGCTGTCGTTCTGCAAGAAGAAATAATTGCTAGCTCTCACGGCATACTTGCCATCCAATGGGATTTATCTTCAACCCTTTATATAATATTTAATTTAAACTTCACAACGACCTCTTACAGAGGTGTGGTTGTTCTTCACACTGGAATACAAAAAGCCCAGTTATCACCTGAGATACAAAAAGCAGGAGTACTTTCCTAATGAACGTAGCTAGCAAAAGGTGGAGCCAGGCAGTCAGGTGCCCTTAGCCAGAAAATGGGGCTCCCTGGGATTGGGTTTCTTGTGTCACAACCTGTGAGAAAGAAGCTTATTTCTCTCTCTCAAAAATGCATTTCCTACAGATTTTGGATAATTTGGATAAGCATGAGATACGGGAGGGAGGAGTATTGGTTATATATAGTGTGACAAAAAATTGGTGAATACTTAAAAATATTAAAAATTATTACCGTAAAAGATACATTGCTATTCCCCTCAAAATACCCCCCCACATACTTTGAGCACTCTTATCCCATTGTTCGTTTGACTTTCTGACACAGTTCTGGAAGTCCTTTCATGAGTGTCTTCTCATTAGCTGTCTCTATGTCCAGAATTGATTCAAAATATTTATGGCAATTCCTGTCAAATAAAAACATTATAGCGTGTCTTTATCTACCTTATTCACTAGCTCTGGCAGGGTGTGACCAAAATGACCATGAAAGGGAAACATTTTGAATTAATTCAGGACATTGAAGCAGCCAGGACAGCACAGCTAAAGCAAAAGGACTTCCAAAGATGCTTCAGAAAGTGCCAAGAATGATAGAATAAGTGTGTGTAAGGTGTGTGTGTGTGTGTGTGTGTGTGCCTCTCTTACTAGAATAAATTTTTAAAAATTTGTGTACTCTCTGTAATTTTTTTAAACCACACTTTGTATTAAATGTGCATATACATTTCCTCATGTTAGCCCTGAATTTGGAAACTTCTGCTGGTGGTAGTTGTGCTCTTCCAGAAAAGCTCCTGGACTAGTCTGTAAAGCAGAGCACTGAAGTTGCCCTGGGAAAGTAGGAAGAATTTTCCTTTTAAGCCCATTGAGTGAAAGCCCCAGCAAAGTGGCGTTTTATAGAAGAGGCTCCATCAAAGCCAGTAAAGCTGAGTGTAATTCCTTAAATGTATCTTTCTGTAAACAGGGAGGATGCAGTAAGATTTAACAATAACACGGCTGAGTAAGTGAAACAATGGCAGCTATGCGTCTGATTCAAACCGAATGCAGCAACTGCAGCAGTGATGAAGCAGATTCTGTGTCACGTGTTCAAAGCTGGCGTTAAGTCCATAAGAGGTATGAAAATAATCGAAGTGTTTTCTTTGCTCCTCTTAATGGTCATTGTGGAAGATTCACGAATGGTTGGAACGTCTGTGTTGATTGGAAACTGCAGTTGGGAAGTGAAAAGAAAGCGTGATTGTGAGCACAGAGAAGGGAGAGGTAGCCCATATCATTACAGTTTCTCACTTAAAGCTGGAACGTGCTTTCTGCTTCCAAGCCAGGCTGTCCAAAGGCTCCCTGGAGCATGTCTTTATTTGTTTTGTTTTTGAGACGGGGTTTCACTGTGTAGTCCAGGCTGGCCTTGATGTTGCTATGTCACACAGGCTGGTATAGAACTCACCATCCTTCTGTCTCAGCTCCCCTTGTGCTAGGATCACACACATGCACCACCATGCCCCAATAGTGCGTGTGTTTAATATAGGAGAATGGAAATTGGGAAAGAGGTTCTCAAAGTTGGATGCTTGTCCTGATCCTCTTAGGGCTTATTCAACGTACGGATTTCCAGGCTCCTCCCCTGAAAGTTCTGATATAGTAAATCCAGATGTGAATCTCTAGACAGGGATCTTATAATCAGGCAGGGCTAAGAGCCATGATCTGGTGTCTGTGTCTTACAGGTGAGTAGTCTGAGGTTTGGCAATGGTAATTGACTTGTATGATCTCTGTTCTAATGGTGAGGATGAATTGAAATTGGAATTTCTTTTCCTTTCTCTTCTGTTCTCTTTTCTTCTCTTCTCTTCTTTCTTACTTGGCTTTAGATTCAACACACTTTCCCATGTCTCTGAATACATGCGCACTGGGTAGGTAGGAATGAGTACATGTGTGTCTGTGTGTGTCGGGCTCTCTCTGGCACAAACAGTGACAATCTATTAGTAGAAAGTGTTAATAATTGGGCTATTTACAACAATACTACTATTTTGAAGTATAGTCTGATGAATAAATCCTTCCAACTCTTGCAATAAAAATGCTTAATCCTGTGAAAATATAATTATCTAGTACGTAGCCTCTGGGAAGTAATAAAAGGTACAAAAACAAGGAATAAGTTATTAAAGAAAAGTTATTAAAGAAAATATAGAATCCGTACATTATCCAAAGCGCATGTAGAAGTATCATGTCTGAATTCTTCGAAAGATTACCAGGAAAAATGGTGAATAACTGTCACATTGCTTGGGTCTCCCCTACGCAGTCTGGTAGACTGAAAGCCTTCTGCTTGGTTAGCTACAGTAGTTGATCTTTTTACTTCTGTTTTCTAACCGTTGTATCTCTTTTGAGCTCTTTTGAGCTCCATTAAGGTCAGAGACTATAACATATTTCCACTTCTATTCTTAAATACCCAGACCAATGTCCAATATATAATAATACTGGCAATGTTTACTGAGCATTTGTTCAGTTTTCAAAGCAATCCCATGATGGAGGCATGGTTGTAGTGCTGTATCACACACAGGGAAATGGACAGGCAAACAGCGCTGAGTTTGTTTAGCTGATGGTGGTGGAAGAAGCACTGACCCTGGCCTGGAATGATAAAAGAATGGGCTGCAGACAAGGTGGGACTTTTGCCAAGGCGTAGGGAGTGGGTACAGGTCAGATGAGGAAATTCCTGGGTGAGATGCCTCCTAGCCCAAGATAGAATATCAGAATGTTTGAGGAGGTGGACAGCAACAGGGTCGGGCATGCTTGGGGGTCAGGTGTAGGTTGGAGCAGGGTAGGGTAGACAGGCAGTGGGAATAATGGTTGGACAGGTAACTTGGGGTGGACACATGGGTGGCCTTCATGGATGATGTTTCAAGCTGGTTGAGAACATTGGCTGCTATTCTGTCTGCCTTGAAGAGCTCTGGAGACTTTGGGCATAGGAAGAATGTGCTTGGAAAATGTTGACTCGGTTAAGAACGTGGTAAGTTCTGAGATGCCCCAGCTTGATGCATCTGTACGAAGAGACTTTGAAGAATGCATCAGACAAAAGGGGGAGAAGATGAGTTCATCTTTGCCTCTGTTGTGTTGTGTTGTGTTGTGTTGTACTGCAGCCATCTCTAGCAGGTAGTGGATCTTTGGGGATGGGGGTGGTGGTGAAAGAGCTATGTAAAGCAGTTGGAGAAAGAGCTGTGCAATGTGGATTTTTGAAGCTGGTTGCAAACGAGATCTCTGAGCAGAAGAATAAGGAACAGGAAGAATCTTTGGTCTAGGACCAAATTCTGTGTACCTGTCCTATTGGGGATCAGAAATAAAAGCCAGAGAAGCAAATAGGAATTAGAGTCTGACATGTACTGACCTTTTAAATTTTATTGGAAATTATTCTGTATAAGACTGTTCAATGCACTCATTATAAATCCTTTAGGGATTTTCTTTCTCTTCAACTTCTTTTAAGACATTTCCTCCAAATTGTTGAACCTCTGGAAATCTTGCCAGGACCTCACACGTAATATTTCCCAAACTGAAATTAGCTTTTCAATGTCTGAATTTGTCCTACATTCTGTGTCTTGCATTTCTAGCAACCACATTCCATCTCGTAGGCTTAAAGTCCTCATGTCCTGTCTATTCCATTTACTTTTAAGGCTCAGAAAGTTGTTCTCTGTGCAGTGCTTACAGCTGCCTAGTTTTCTCTCCCTTACCTCTAGGGGTCTGTTTAGGTTCCCAGCATCTCTACCTAGGAATGCTACAATAGCCTCTTTATTCACTTTCCTTAGTTTCTACTTTGCTCCCTCTAATCCACATTACACACTACTGGGTTCATCGTTGGCATCTAATCTTTGGACTCAACTATCCTTTTTAAACATTTTGTAAAGTTTCTATTTGCTGACATCCATAGTTTCATACTTGGCACCTCAACAAAATCTTACTCAGAAACTCTGATATGTCAATTAAATAAAAGTAGGCTGTTTTAATAACACCAGGAAAGAATTCTAGATCATCACCCATCACATCTCCACAACACCCAGAGTTCTGCAGAGTAGATTGTGAATAAATGAAGTTCCCTGAGCCTCATAGAAATGGACACTAGAAATTTACTCCCAATTTATTTGTCCCATTACTACCAAATATGTCTTCTCCAGTTGAGTCAAAGTGAATTGTTATTTCCACATATAAAAGCTCCTTTGATTACAATGGGCCCACATCCCAATAAACCTATAGTAAGTTGAAGATATTGTAAGTCAAAAATGCATCCCTACACCAAACGTTCATACTAGAGAATGTCTGTCTCTTGTTTGTCCTTGTGATCATAGGGCTGACTGTGAACTGGGGCTCAAGTCTGCTGCCCAGCATCACATACCACAAATTGCTAGCCCAGGGAAGGATCAAAATTCCAGGTTGAATGTGTCCATTTCTACTGAATGTGTATTGCTTTTGTACCATTGTGAAGCTAAAACATAGTAAGCTAAGCCTTCCTGAGTCAGGGATCTTATGTCCTCTATGCCTTTGCTTCTCTTTTTATCTTTTGCTCATTCGAGTAAATTCTTTCATTCAAAATGCCCTTCTATCCTCTGCATAAGTTCAAATCCTATTTTTAAA
>RJWT010001633.1:0-46397 GCA_004365215.1 Cuniculus paca
ACGTTCAAGGTTTTTTTTCTTTCTTTTTTGGAGTGGGGGGGGTTCTATGTTTATTTTTCATTCTGACAATTGGGAAATAAAATAATAAAATGTGATAAGGACAAATAGCCCGGATGAGTGTGCTTTGTCAAATCGTATCACTTCCACCAATAAAATAAAAGTTTATGATTTACAGGTGCTATTTTGAAAACTCGACTGATGTATAAGTAGTCGTGGTTATTTGAGGGTGGGTTTGTAAGAAAATGGCATTTGTTAATTCCACCTGGGTAAGAGCAGAAGTCACACAATCAAGAATTCTCTCATACTGTTATTGTTTTAGGAGTCTCTGATAAGATTAAAGCCACAATGTGTAACTCTTGTTAATTTTAATCTAAAATGAAGCAAAATACTAGCAATGAATTGAACAGTGTCATACTGTTTGCCAGAAAGATTTCCCTTATTTTGCCTAATATTATGGTAACATCTTTTCGTTCATCTTTTGCGAAGTCCCACGTGCATGGCAATACGATGCATAGGTGTACCTTTTCCCAAGAGAACCTGACGAATGGGGGGCGCATCTCACCAGAAAATAGTGCATGCGCAGAATCTCTGTTACTTTCTTCAGAGTTCTTGGTGGATCCCGTTAAAGAATTCCAAGTCTAAATAACACTGCGACTCTGTTAGAGTCAATATTGTAAATAATGGAGACTTACATAAACTTAGTTTTACAGGGTAAAACAGAGTCTGCATGCAAATTATTATCAATGACATTGAATGAAATGATACATGTGGCTGCTGATTCCAAATCCCAGCTCACACTTAATCCCACACCTAGAAGGCATTGCACAAAGCAAGACTCCTTCCTCTAATTGCTAAAGGCGAGGCATCCGACCTAAACAATTTCAGCTAAACAGAGATTTCTATGTTAAAGCTTGATATTCCTCCATGTGTTTTTCTTTGAATAAGCTACATTTAACCTATGATTAAATCACAGCACAATGATTTGAGACAAACTTGACATTTAGAACCGTTAATTTTGCAAATACCAATATTTGAGTTTATGTAATCTATCCATCTGATTTTGGTACTTCCTGAGACAAAAAGACACTGTCCATGTGTGACTAATAAAAGCTGTTTCCTCTCTAAGCAAAAATGAGTAAGTTCTTTCTAACAAGTTTCTAACAAGATTGCTGAGCAGTTTGTCACAGTAGCAAAACTTAGTATGTTCCATATCTTATTTGAAAACATCCATTATCCTGTGTCTTGCTTTACATCTTCAATTAGTTCTCAACTTTTAAAATGTGTGTGGATGTAGAAAGAATAGGATGTCCACAGATCAAGTCTCTAAGATAGATTGTGAGAGATAAGAAAAAGTAGAATAAGGGCTGGGAATCTATCTCAGTGGCCTAAGTGCTTGCCTGGCAAGTGCAAGGTCATGAGTTCAATCCCCAGTGCCGCAAAAAAAAAAAAAAAAAAAAAAAAGGAAAGAATAAAATTTTCAGAAATAAAATATTTGAAACAAGTTTTACCTTTCATATGCATCTGTCAAATTTCCTCAAGAATGAAACAAACTCCAACTTAGTCATTTTCAGGAGTATCCTAGGTGTTGTCTTCTGAAGAATTCACAAACATTTGTCCATGTCTCAATCCCGAAGTTTTTGTGAAATTGCAGGGCATTTCAAGGGACTTTTGTAGCTGAATCAATTCCACACCCTCTTGTCACACACTTGCCAAATACAACCCAAAGTAAATCTCAAATGCACAAATGAGGGATTTACTTTAATTATTATCAAGACCAAGTGAGTTGATGATTATTAATTCTCACTTGTGACTTTATTATCTTCAAGCTAGTTCAGTGAAGAGAAGTTAAAATCCCCCTATTTTTTATTCAAATGACTGGACAATGAATACAGATGCTTTGTGCTACAATTGAATCGGCCTCAAAGAGAAAAAAGATTGGACTAGAGTTTAGGTCGCTACAGTTTGGAGGGCTTTCAGGCCACTGCTGTTCTCCACGTCCTTTTCGAAACTCTGTAAAAATTTAAAGGCAGTTTTCCATTGGACACATTCCACATTTGCCCATTCTGTAAGGGAAGCAATGAAATACTGAACAAATGGTTGGGGAAAAAATCCAAGAAGTCCTTGTAATGACAAATTATCTTTTAAATTCTTTTTTTCTGCTTCTCTTTTTATTAAGACCAAAGGATGATTTTGTAATGGTTTTTCGTGCTACGCTGCCCTACAAATTTCCCTGCATGCCGTCACTTGGCTTCTTGTTGGGTATTCTTTACATTTGCTATTAATCAAGAATCGCCCAGATTTCTACCCACTCTGTGCTGGTCCCTTGTTTCCTTCTGCCAGGATTCTTACTGGGACTGTATCTGCTGGGAAAAGTCAGTTTTCTCAATCCAAACATCTTCAGTTGGCCTGGGGCTCTAACTGGGTTTTCAAAAGGGCTCAGCTAATACAAATTCTCTTCTTTCTTTCAACCTTAACCAAGACCCCCATTCACTGGAAATCTCTTCCTAACTATGTCCACTGGTTTTCTCTCAGTTCTCAGATGCTTCAGTTATCTCCTGATTTTTTTTTTTCTTCAAAAGGCCTCTCTCCCTATCCCCACCTTCCATGATCTCTTAGTTTTCCTCCTTCCATCTTGTTTACTTTTTTGTTCGGCTTGCTAATTGTAGCCTTCTTAAGATTCAATTCTTGGATCATTCTTATACCCATCAATTTCACACTCCTAATTTCTGTCCATTTCTAAGGCTCAATCAAGCTGTAGAAATCAATTCCAAAAGCTGCTTTTCCAGGCTTCATTTCTCATCTTTGCTCCAACTTGTGTCTTTGGTGAGATAAACTGGCCTAAAACTTGATTGTTAAAAACAAATTCATGTGTTTCTTAGACCATCTTTCTCATATTTTCTTCTTACGTACTAGTCTCCTTAATTGCTGTTCTCTTGCTACCTCATCCTTAATGTCTTATATTATTGTTTGCTACTTTCCTTTTAACTAATTGCAAAGTTCTACTATTGTTCCTGCATTTACTTTTTATCACAGAAATAACCCTTTTTCTTGATTTCTATGAATTTACCCTCCTAGCCTTTGCCTTCGCTATGTTAACAAAAATTATCACAGTCATCACAAAAAGTTATACTATTTTCTCAGTGTTTGCAGAGCTCGACTGTGTTGGTTACTTTTCTCTCACTGCTGAGACAAAATACCTGACACCCAAGACGAAGGAAGAAAAGGTTTATTTAGCTCACAGTTTGTGGAGGTTTCAGTGCATCATCAGCTAGCTCCAAGGCAGGGCAGTGTGGCAGAGGGACAACAGTTCATGGCAGCTGAAGACAGCAAAAGTAACGAGAGCAAAAAAGGGAAGAGCACCAACTCTTTCTGCCCTTTATAATGTATGTAGACTACATGCCCCAGGGCGAGTATAGCACTCACACCCATAATCCCAGCATTGGACCATGAATAAATCACAAACTCTAGGAACCTGCCTCCAAAAAAGCACCTACCTGACTGCATGAGGCTTTGGGGGGACATCCAGATACAAACCATAATGCCAACTAAACTCTTTCTTTTGCCTTGGTACATTTTCTTCAAGTTATCATTAGACTTGCCATCTGATATGGTATCCACTAACCACAAGTGGTCTTGACTACTTGAGATGTGGCTAGTCCAGACTGAGTTAATTGAAAGTGTAAAATATACATTGAATTTCAACGACTTAATGCACTAAAAATCACATAAAAATTAATGATTTATTCATATTGATTACTTGTCAAAGTAATGTTTTGATATATTGAACTAAGTGAGATTAAATACAGTTAGAATTAATTTCACCTGTTTGTACTTCTTTCAATGTGACTTTCAAATGTGACCTATTTTCTATTTCTATTGGATAGCACTGACTCAGACAACGAACAACCATGTTTTGAGCTAGGTGCTATGCAAAAAATCAGAGTAACTTTTTATAAAAGAAATAATAATTTAGCTTCAGTCTTCCTTTTACAACTCAGCTGAGGAAACCAGACATAGAAAATCAGTTATAGATACAAGTAGTAGACAAAACCCAAAAGAAGAAAATTAGCCCTGTAGGAACTTAAAGGAGGTGATCAGGAATGCTTTTTCTGAGAAAATGGAATTTCAAAAGAACCTTCAAGGATAGATAGTATTTCTTATCTGCAGCTTAGGAGAAAAAGAAAGGAATTCTGGGATATAGAGGTGGGGAAGTACTGAGTAGCCTTGGAATAAGATGTGTAGACCAGATTTGTCTGGTGTGAGTGTCATGCCCTGATTTGGACTGGATCTACAGTTCACAAATTCAGGCACCTCCAGAATGACTTCTATGTTCCTTGGCTTAATCACACTCAGGATATGAGGGTAGAAAATAAAGGTATACTTATGTGGCAAGCCAGATCATTGCCCTGCTTATGATCAAGGCTCCAAACATGTGCTCCAAATACAGGTTTCTATACAATGTGTGATGAAGGAAACATTCTTTTCACATGAATATTTTGAATGAAGGGACAAACCCACATGAAGAATGGAATTCAGTGTTTACTTAAATTGCTATTTACCTACATTGATTAACCATTCTGATCTGTTCAGTACTATCTCATTTTCGGCAACAAAAGTTCCATGTTCCAAATCTCATATTCCTGGGAAAACTGAGACATTTATCCTGCTTGGTTTGCCATATTCCAAGCTTTGACTTTGTTTTTCATTTCTAGCTGCTGGCCTCCATTTAATTTGACACCCATAATGAAATGACAGAGAAAAGACAATGTAATTATTTGGAAAGGAAATGTGGACGCTTTCTCTGGTCTTCTCAAGGCTGGCTTCACAGCATTTTTTTTTTTAGCTTTAGTTTTGTGATGTTCTAGGAAGTCATAACTCTTCATGTTGAAGTCAGTTATGTGAATTAGGATGCAGCTTAGTGGTAGAGCTCCTGCCTAGCATGCATGAGAGCCTCCTCTCCCACCAAAAGACCTAAAGTCTGTTATCTTCCATTTAAGAATTGGTCCGAAGAATATAGAAGAATCATGCCGTATACTCAATCAAATTAGAAAGGGATACTTCAGTCCTAAAAATGGAGAAGTCCTCTCTCAACTCTTTTGCTAATTCCCTGGCACTATTCCCTGAGAACTACTCTTGGCTTCTTTGAAGCCATCCTTGTTTCAAGTTCCATGCTTGTTCTCCAGCTCTATTGCCTCAAGGGCATCATCAAAATGAAGCGACACCTCTAGATAGTAAATGCAAAGAATATTTTTCAATTTGAAGTTCTGAATATAGTTACATGATTGAGAAGACTCTAAGTCCAAAGTAATAATGCCACAGTTGTAAAATGAAAAGCAAGAGGTTTGAGCATTTAAGATACTGACATTTGAACATTTAAAATACTGGGACATTTTCACATCATACCCTTTATATCAGTGATGGTGAGCCTATGGCATGCAATGGGCTCTTTGTATCATTGGAAAGCTCTAAAAGGTTTGCCACCACTGCTCATACCATATATTAGTAAAGCTAGCTAGCCATAGTAGAATCACTCACCCAAAAGTTCCAGCTCAAGCCCTAAAAAAATAACTACATTGTAATTTCCCTTAGCACCAACTTCTTGCATAGTACTGTGAATTCCAGGTTGCAAAACTTTGGTCTCAAAATATCCACGTGGAAAATGTTACTGCCAAGCACCCTCCCAGGCTTCTCTAAAGCCTCTTTAGAAAATTAAACTCTTGAGATAAAACAGTTTAATGTAAATTATCCACTAGTGTGAAAGAAGGGAGAGGGATAGTTGGTTGCTTGCTCTGCGTCACTTTGATATCTTTAAAGGTCTGGCTTAGGCTCACAGAATCCATCCTTGAAAATGCTCCAGGAATTGGTAGTTTCCCAATGTCCTCAGGCAAGAGGGCTTCAGAGAGTATATTTTTAGAGTTCCCACCTCTTTTACTTTTATATTTGTATTGGCATGAATTGATGCCCCACAGTAAATTAAGCAGCCTTTCCCTCCCCTTTTTATATCCCAGACAAAAATGCAAAGTCTACTTTAATGATGAGTAGTCTGGTCCAACAGCTTCCTCAGGGCAAGTCAATGCTAGCTGACTCAGTTAGGAGAAGAACATCCAGAGTTCTTCCCCACGTATGTGGAAGAATTGGATCACTGGCTCTGAAGCGGTTCACCTCCTAGTCTCAGTTATGAAACTAAACTCCTACTGTGCATACTCTACCAAAAAGGGAGAGAGAGAGGGAGAGAGAGACCTCTTATAGTAGTAGGATCTTGGTTTAAACTGGAAGGCACTGAAGTTCTGGATAGGCTTTAAATTTTATCTTTTCTGAAATTTGGTCCTAGGAGAGAGATCATGAAATAAAAAGGTATGACTGCATGTGGACATGCAGTAAAATGCACAAATTAATCTCACTGACAGTGCTCACTTGACTAAATACATGATTTTGAGCAGAAAGATCCTCAATTACACAATTTTGAAGTTTCTTTTCACCACAAAATAGGAATAATAAGGCTTATTTCACTTCAAAATTTGTGAGGAGATACACAAGTAAGTGAAAACAGTATGGACAAATTACATCACTCACTAAAGTTTTGCATCAGTTCCTACCTCGATCAATTTAATATTTGGTTCTCAATACACTTTAAAAGTAAAAATCTCTTGTAGACAAAAGGGAAATAGTTGATTAATAGGCACTAAGTTACAGTTAGATAAAAGCAGTAAGTTCTGATGTACAATTGTATAGTTGGGTGACTGTAGTTAATAATATAGTATACCTAAAGCTCGAAGAAAACATTTCAGTTTTCACCAGGAAGAAATGATAATATGTGAAAAGCTAAGTATACTTACCCTAATTTAAATATTATGCAATGTATACATTTCTTGAAACAACACACAATACCCCATTAATACACACAATATTTTTGTTTTGATTTATCAGTTAAATGGCAAAGTAAAAACTGGATGTGGTAGAGCACACTAGTAATCGCAGCTACTCTGGAGGCTCAGGGAAGAGGATCACAAGTTCATGGTCAACTGGGGCAACATAGCAAGACCCTGTCTCAAAATAAAAAGGACTGAAGATGTAACTGTGTGCTCCCTGGTTGGATTCTATCTCCAATACCCCCCCCAGCCACACACACACAAGATAAAATTATAGAACCTTTTAACTCATGTGTGCAGCAATATCTTTAACATTAGATTAATATAAATAAGTGCTGTGGATGGTTTAGACATGGTCAGTCCCCCAAAGATTGATGTGCTGGAGATTAGACTGTGAATGTAGTGTGTCAGAAGGTGGAGCTATCAGAGGGATTAGTGCTTTCCTCTTGGGAGTGAATGTTCACTCTATTAGCACTAGACTGGTTGAGGCAAGAGTGGATTAATATAAAGAAAGTTTGGCTTCCTCAAGTGTTTTTTTTGCCTCACTTTCTGGCTTTCTTTTTCACCTTGTGACTTTGGCATGTGCAGCTCAATGGAAATTATTTATTTATTAGCATTATTTTCAAATCCACAAAATTGATATTCATTCGCTAAAGTCTTGGAATTCCCTTTAAAGTATGTTTTACTTGTTGGTCTGTAAATGAATACAAACTTCGGTATATATTTTTTCAAAAATTGCATAGCCATATTTCCCATGAGAAACTCTACTTATTTGTGTGGGAAACTATACAAAGGATTTTATTAGCAATAAGACTGTGCATGATCATCAAATAGTAATCTTTAACTGAGTGCATATTCTAATCCTGCTGTATGAAGTATGTGAATAAAATCTTTGAAGTATTGTCAGAGAGGTAATCTTGACTAAATTGAATTTGACAGTGCCCCTTTATCGAGTTCCAATGCGCTTAGACTTGGAGATGCATACAGAATCATAGAGAATATTGACTTAAAATATAACTCCAGTACATTCCAGCATTAGATAAACAAAAACTCAGCACAAGGAAAACCACATTGAGTAAAAGTAGCTTCAATGCTAGGTGTGGTGGCACATGCCTGTCATCCCAGCACTCGGGAGGCTGAGGCAGGAGGATTCTTTCAAGTTCAAAACCAGCCTGGACTACATAGTGAGCTCAAGACCAGCCTGAACTGCAGACCGAAACCCCATCTCAAAATGGCCAAAAAAAATGTAGCTTCAACATCCATAATCGTCCCCCCCAAACCCCCCATCTCTCTCTGTCTCTGTCTCTCTCTCTCTCTCTGTATGCATAGGTCCATGCATGTGGCAGGGGTTAGATTCAGTCTGATGAGCTACTTCACATAATTTTATGTTTAATAAAGTTTGGCAGTAACATCTAAAGAATTTTATCATCCATTTTTCAAATGGATGCCTCTGATGTGAGCTGGTTTGAAAGACATCATTTAGTTAGCAGCATACAACATAGTCTTTTTTTGTTTGTTTGTTTGTTTTTGTTTTTGTCTCAGCCTCCCTAGTGCTGGGATTACAGGTGTGAGCCAACACGCCCGGCTCATACAACATAGTCTTACGAGTAGGCTTATTGAGGATGCAAGGGTTAAATAAGTTGTTCTGTACAGGCAAGATTCTCAAAAAACAGAAATTTGCCCATGTCAGTATCCATATTGAAAATGCCCATGTGTATGTGTATTAGCTGTCTTGTCACTGAGACATAATATCTAACACCCACAGCTTAAAGGAAGAAAGATTTAACTTCGCTCGTAGTTTTGAAGAATTAATTCCATGCTCAGCTTTTTCCAAGGCAGGAATGTCATGGCAGAAGAGTGTGGTGGAGCAAAGCTGCTTAGTTCATGGTAACCAAGAAGCAGAACTGGGGAACAGAACCAGCAAAGAATGGGCTAGGCACCATCTATAGTTTCCAAGGATCCACCCCCCATGCCCTACCTAGATGCACCCAGAAACCTGCATTACTAATCCTCTAGACATTTCTTAGTTCATTGGAGTTCACAGACCAGGATTAGCGGTTACAGCATGTAGTTTCTATGGTTTATCCTCCACAGGCTTGTGTGCTAGAAGCTCGGTGCCTCATGCAAAGACGTTGAGAGGAGGTAGAATCTTCAAGAGCTAGGGCCTACTGGGAACAGCACCCTCAGAAGGGATTAACGTTATCACAATGGAGTTCTAGCTCTCCTGGAACTAGATTAGTACTAATGAGACAGGTTCTTCTGAAGTGAGTTTTCAGCTCATTCTCTTGCTTCCCCACTAACATGCTCCTTCCACACGAGCTGACTTACCCACTATGTGCGACACAGCCAGGAGGGGGCTTGTCAGCTTGAGCCACACTTTTGATCTTTCCAGCTACCCAAATCATGCAACATAAGCATCTTTCTCTTATAAAGCCCTCAGTCTCAAGCATTTTTGTATCAATTCAAAATGAGCAAAAATACATGTATTTGTAAATAAGTATTTGAAATGTATGTACACTTGAAATGTACACATTTGAAATGTATTTGAAATACACGTATTTGTAAGTAAGTATTTGAAATAAGTATTTGTAAATAAGTATTTGAAATTTCACCTGAGTATGCAATTTCTGGGCTTCTCAAAGAGCACAAAACAAAAGTTTGTTAGATCTTTGGTTCATGACTATGAACATGTAAACAATTATAACACCCAGCGTTATTTAAATTCCTGTGATGAATGGTCACCATTACAATATGTTTTAAAAATAGTTGTCAAGCTGGGCATGGTGGCTCACACCTGTAATCCCAGCACTTGGGAGGCTGAGACAGGCGGATCGTTGTGAGTTCGAGACCAGCCTGGGCTACAGAGTGAGCTCAAGGCCAGCCTGAACGGCACAGTGAGACCCTGTCTCAAAAACACCAGGGCCAGGGATCTAGCTCAGTGGCCTAAGTGCCTGCCTGGCAAGTGCAAGGTCATGAGTTCAATCCCTGGTGCCACAAAAAAAAAAAATTGTCAGTATGCTTTTAAAAGGA
The DNA here is from genome assembly GCA_004365215.1 of Cuniculus paca. Lineage (NCBI taxonomy): Eukaryota > Metazoa > Chordata > Mammalia > Rodentia > Cuniculidae > Cuniculus > Cuniculus paca. The sequence goes on from RJWT010001633.1 coordinate 9,900, forward strand.
AAAACCATTTTCAAGGGACTTAACCTTTTGGGTTCTCCCAGAAACACTGAAAATAAAAAAAGGACCTGAGTGCAAGAAACGTATTTCAGAGCATAGGGAGTGGGGAATGAAAAGAAGAGAAAAAGAAGGAAGTAGTTATCAAGAACAGTACTGCACAGACACCTAAGACTTAATCTTTCTTGGAGGCTCTGAAATACAGTGTGGATCAGGTGCCTCACAATTGTCTCACTGAGGGGAGAGGAATATGTGATATTTGTGTGCCAAGTTCCATCAACTTTGGTTGAGGGCATCTAGGGAGTGACAACTCCACTGCAACATAGTTGTCTTAGTCAGCTTCCCATCACTATAACAAATGCCTGAGATAATCAAATTACAAGGAGGAAAACTTCACTTTGGCTCACAGTTTTGTAAATTCCATCCTGTGATTAGTTCACCCATTTCTTTTGGTCCTGTGGTGAGGTAGAGTATCACAAATGAAAGAATGTGGTGGCCTAAAGCCACTCACATCATGGCCAGAATGAAAAGATAGAGAAGGAAGGGACCAACATCTCAATATGCCCCTCAGGCATATGCCCCCTAAACACCCCATTGGGCCCTATCAAAGTTTTCTACCACCTGCCAATAACATTATAGACAATGGATCAAGTCTTTACTTGTGGACGTTTGGGGAGCATTCCAGATCCAACCCATAGCAACAGGAAAGCAGAATGGGACTTCATGCCTAAATAACAGAAAAAGTCACCAGGAAATGGTCACAAGACATAGTTTTCTCTGCCCTTGTCATGTAAGAGCAATCCTGTGTCCTCACGTAATCAAGGTTTTGTTTTTGCTTGTTAGTTAACTGGAAGAAGAAACTGAAAATGAGAAGGAACAAACTATAACTTTAGATTTAGTGGAACTCTTATTCTGTCCCTTTCTAGAAGGGCTCATTTCCTTTGGCCCAGCATGACCAAAAGTTGTGGGAATGGGAACCACAAATCCCTGAAGTACTTCCCTGACCTATGATTTTGGACATGGACACTATAGCTGTCCAACTTGTAAATTAAATTAAAATGGAACATGATGGGGGACCACAGTTTCTGCTCCCCACCATTCCACTCAGTAAGGAAATATAGTCAGTGGGAGTATTTTAGGGGGCTTCAGCTTTTCCTTCTTTGCTATGCAGGCCAAGGACTAGGGTGCATTTGTGCCAGTTGTAAATATAGCGATTTTGATTATGCATTTTGGTTGTAGAGGAATTTTTACTTGATAGGGCCATAGATATACTGTTAAGTGTACCTGGGTCAGGACCTCAGATTTCATTATCATCAAATCTCTGTGTACTCTGACTCTAAAAGGTGAATATACTATCACTTTATATATTTTTTATTTATTTAAGAGAAGAAAGACACAGAAAACAAAAACAAAAAGCAAAAGAGACAAATAACAGCAGACCCAAAACAATAACAGTACAGGTTAACAAAACAGGATGATAGGAATTTAATAATGGTTGTAATATTATTGCCTTCAAAAGGATTGCTTAGATTACCAGACATAAACAAGTAAAATTGATCTAATTATGAGTATTAACTGTTCTTTTCCAAGAACTAACACAATTAGTAGTATAGTCATTTTAGCTATCATATATATATATATATATATATACAAATTTATGTCTTTTTCCTTTTCCCTTCCTTCTTTCCTCCTTTCCCCTATCCCAGTTACTTTTCCTTTTTGAGCAGTTTCTTACCCTTACACAATATTTATTGTAGATTTTGGATCATATTTACTCTTTCAGTTTCTTACGCTAGAGAGACAATATGGTATTTACACATGTGAGTTTGATTGATTTCCCTTATGAGTATGGTCTCAAGTCAAGTCCATCTACTTATAAAAGTCTCAATGCAGTCTTTCCTTATAGCTGAGTAGTACTCCATTGTATAAAAATACCACATATTTTTTATCCATTCCTCAATTGATGGGCACTTGGGTTGTTTCCAAGATTTGGCTATTACAAATTGTGCTGCTATAAACATAGGTGGTATGATGTTTTCAATTTTTCTGAGAAAATACCCAGAAGAGGAATAGATGGATTGAATGGGACTTCCAATCCTACTTTTTTGAGGAATCTCCATACTGATTTCCATAGTGACTGTACCAGTCTACACTCTCACCAACAGTGGAGAAGTGTTCCTTTTTCCCCACAGCCCCTCCAGCATTTGTTATTGGTTGATTTCTTGATCTTGACCATTCTTTCTGGAGTGAGATGGAATCTCAGTGTTGTTTTAATTTGCATTTCTTGAATGACCATTGATGCTGAACTTTTTTTTTTTTTGGTCTTTTTGAGACAGGGTCTCGTTATGCAGTTCAGGCTGGCCTTGAGTTCACTTTATAACCCAGGCTGGTCTTGAACTCACAATCATTCTCCTGTCTCAGCCTCCTGAGTGCTAGGTTTACAGGTGTGTGCCACCACATTTGGCTGAACATTTTTTCATATCTTTGTTTGCCATTTGTATTTCTTCATCTGAAAAGTGTGTATTCATCTCAGATGCCCATTTTTGGATTGGGTCCTTGAATTTGGGGGGCCTTATCTTTTTTGAATTCTTTGTATGTTCTAGATAGTACTTTGTCTTGAGGGACAGTTAGTCAAGAAATTTTCCCAATTCTTGGGTTTTCTTTTCACTCTGTTGGAGATTTCTTTTGACATGCAAAAACTCTTTAATAAGACAAGATCCCAGTTGTTGATTCTAGGACGTATTTCCTGTGAAGTTTTATTTTTGTTCATGAACTCTGCCTACCCCTATGTTGTCAAGATTTCTACCTATCTTGTCTTCCAGAAGACTTAGTGTTTATGTTTTAATATTTAGATCTTTGATCCATGTTGACTTTGGTTTGGTGCATGGTGATAGACATGGGTCTAGTTTTAGTTTTTGGCATATGGAAAGCCAGTTTTTCCAGTGCCACTTATTAAAGAGGCTATCTTTCTGCCAGTGAACACATTTTGCCCCTTTGTCAAAGATGAGGTAGCTGAATGTGTTTGTAGTTGTGGCTGTATCTTCTAATCTATTCCATTGATCTTCAGGTCTGTTTTTATTCCAGTACCATGCTGATTTTATCACAGTAGCTTTGTAGTATAGTTTCAAGTCAGGGATTGTGATGCTTCTTGCCTTGCCTTTGTTGCCCAGAATTGCCTTTGCTATTCTAGGTCTCTTCTGGTTCCAGATGAATTTTAGGAATGAATTCTCTAGTTCTGTGAGGTATGCAAATGGTTTTTGATTGGAATTGCATTAAATGTGTATAACAATTTTGGGAGAATGGCCATTTTCACAATGTTTACTCTTCCTATCCATGAATAGGGAATGTCTTTCCATTTTCTGAAATCCACTTCGATTTCTTTTTTTCAGAGTAACGTAATTTTCAAAGTACAGATCTTTTACTTCCTTTGTTAGATTGATTCCCAAGTATTTCATTCTTTTGGATGCTACAGTAAAGGTTGTAGTTTCCCTTATTTCTCTCTCAGTGAGTTTGTTGTTTGTGTACAAGAATGCTATTAAAGCCTGGCATGGTGGCTCATGCCTGTAATCCCAGCACTAGGGAGGCTGAGACAGGAGGATCGTTTTGAATTTGAGACCAACCTGGGCTACAAAGTGAGCTCAAGGCCAGCCTGAATGGCACAGCAAGACCCTGTCTCAAAAAGATAAGGGCTGGGGATCTAGCTCAGGGGCCTAAGCGCCTGCCTGGCAAGCATAAGGTCATGAGTTCAATCCCTGGTGCTGCAAAAAAAAAAAAGAATGCTATTGATCTTTCAGTGTTGACCTTGTATCCAGCTACATTACTAAATTTGGTTATTATATCTAGAAATCTTTCAATGGAGTTTTTGGGATCTTCTATGTAGAGTAGCATATCGTCTGCAAATAATGATAATTTAACTTCTTCCTTTTCCTATTCTTATTCCTTTTATTTCTCTCTCTTGTCTAATTGCTCTGGCTAATGTTTCCAGCACTATATTGAATAGGAGTGGTGATAATGGACATCCTTGTCTTGTTTCTGATTTTAGGTTGATAGTTTTCAGTTTTTGTCCATTTAGTAAGATGTTGGTTGTTGGTTTATCATACATGGCTTTTATCAGATTGAGATAAAGACCATCTATTCTGACTTCCTGTAAGGTTTTTAATTGTGAATGAGTGTGGGATTTTGCTGAAAATTTTTTCTATTGAGTTGATCCTGTGATTCTTTGGCTCTCTTGATATGGTGTATTGGTTGATTGATTGTGCCAATTTGAGACACTTAGAAGATTAACAAAAGTGGCTTAGCAATTCTACACCCTAAGGTGTAGAAGACCCACCATAGGGTAGCTCATCACCTGGAAGGTATAAAAGGGAAGGAGGAAGGATGAATAAATTCCATTCCTTTGGAGGAGCTTCAGTCTTCGCCTTTGGCTTGGACATCATCTCCTGGCTTCCAGTGTAGACTCTTCAGCCTTCCAGTGTAGACCTTTTTGGCTTTCTGTCGTAGACCCATTGGCCTGCTGTTGTGGACTTGCGCAGGACCTTGGACTGAATCCTTCGGCCTCTGGTGTGCAGACACCTTCTGCATGGTTCTTCATCTGACTTTGTGGCTGACCATCATAAGCCAACCTTGCAATTACTTATACATTCATATATCTCCTGTTATATCTGCTTTCTCTAATAAAACTATGATTAATACAATTATGTTTATTGATTTGTGTATGTTGAACTACCCCTGCATTCCTGGGATAATTCCCACTTGATCATGGTGTATAATCTTCTTGATGATCTGTTGCATTCTATTTGCCAATATTTTATTGAGGAATTTTGCATCAGTGTTCATTAGGGAGATTGGCCTGCAGTTCTCTTTTTTGCTTGGGTCTTTCTCAGGTTTTGGTATTAGGGTAATATTTGCTTCCACAAATGAGTTAGGGAGACTTGCTTCCCTTTCAATTTCCTTGAAGAGTTTGAGGAGTGTTGGCATTAAGTCTTCCCTAAATTTCTTGTAGAATTCAGCAGTGAATCCATCAGGACCTGGGGTTTTCTTTGTTGGTAAGGTTCTAATTACATTTTCAATTTCATTAACTGAAGTTGGGTTACTTAGGAGTTTTGCATCTTTTTGATTCGGCTTTGGTAATTCATACGTTTCTAGGAATCTTTCCATTTCTTCTGTGTTATTGAACCTATCAGAGTAAAGGTTTTTGAAGTAGGTGTTGATGATCTTCTGTATTTCCACAGAGTCTGTGGTGATTTCAACCTTTTCATTTCTTATTGCATGGATTTGAGTTTTTTCTTTCCTCTTTTTGATAAGATTGGCTAGGGGTTTATCAATTTCATTTATTCTTTCAAAGAACCAACTCTTTGATTCATTAATTCTTTGTATTGTTTTCTTAGTTTCAATTGCATTAATTTCTGCTCTGATGTTTGTAATTTCCTCCTTTCTTTGGGCTTTGGTCTTCACTTGCTCTTCTTTTTTTGAAAGCTCGAGGTGCAGCATTACATTGTTTATTTGTGTTTGTTCATTTTCCTGATGTGGGAGTTTACTGCTATAAATTTCCCTCTGAGGACTGCTTTCATTGTGTCCCACAGGTACCAGTAAGTTATATTTGCATTTTTGTTCAATTGTAGATATTGTTTAATTTCTTCTGTGACCCATTGGTTGTTTCGGAGAATGTTACTTAATTTCCATGTGTTTATGGGGTTCTTGTGGATTCTTTTTGGTTAATTTATAATTTGATTGTGCTATGGTCAGATAATATGCATGGGATTATTTCAATGCCTTTGCATTTACTTAAGCATGTTCTGTGGGCTAGTATATGATCTATTTTAGAAAATGACCCATGTGCAGCTGAGAAGAATGTGTATTCTGATGTTGTGGGGTGGAACACTGTGCAGACATGTACCAAGTCCATTTATTCAAAAGTTTGATTCAGTTCTGTTATTTTTTTGCTGATTTTTTGTCCAGTTGATTTGTCTCTTTGTGACAATGGGTGTTAAGTTCCCCTGTTATAACTGTATTATTGCTTATTTGATTTTTCATGTTTATTAAGATTTGTCTTATGTAGTTGGGTGCTCTCATATTTGGTGCATACATATTTATGATTGTAATCTCTTCCTTTTCAAGTTTTCCTATAACAAGTATGTAGTGATCCTTTTTAAAAATCTCTTTAGATCATTCTTGGTTTGAAGTTCACATTGTCTGCAAACGGAATAGCTACCCCTGCTTTTTTCTGGGTTCCTATTGCATGGAGTATTGTTTTTTATCCTTTGACTTTTAGTCTCTGAACTTCCTTTTGAGTTAAATGTGTTTCTTGTATACATATGCTGTCACCTTAGGTCCACTGTGTAAGTGTCCTTTATCTAACAACTGGGTCTTAAAATCAGTTTAGAAAATTCAGAAAAGAGTGTGAATGTGTGCTTTAGTATTTCACCCACAAGCAAGGTACCTACACTTCAGCTCCCTTCAATCAAAGGTTAAGCGCTGCTTCCTGTATTAACTCCCCAACATGTCTGAGCTGCCATGTGCCAGACACAGTGGGTTTTGGTGGCAAGAAAAAGCCCTCAGTTGTAGGCGTTGGAGTTTGAAGTGAGTACTGTGTACACTATTGAAACAAAAGCCCCACAGCTATTACCTTCTACTTGTAGCCAACTTATAATTTTTTGTCATCATTTTTGAGACAGGGATTTCACTATGTAGTTCAGGCTGGCCTCAAACTCAATATAGCTTAGGTAGGCCTTGAACTTATGGAAGTCCTCCTGCCTCAGCCTCCTGAGTCCTGTGATTACACGCATGCACCAACAAGCCCAGCCTATTTTTATTTTACCTTATTTTATTGTATTTTTAAGATACCTGATAAACATAAAATTAAATCTTTTGTTTCCATCTCTTAGAAAGCTACAAAACCTATTGTGATAGTTAACTATTGTGTCAACGTGATACAGTAGGAAAAACCCAACTGACTGAGTGTGAATGGATGTACTGAAGATGGAAGACCCACCCTAGGTGTGAGTACAACCAACTGATAGGTTTGCAGCCTGAATGGAATAAAAAAGGAAAAAAGAAGGCAGGCTTGCTTCTGTTTCTACTGAGGAGCTCCAGCCTTTGTCTTCATGTTGGGTGTCATCTCCTGGTTCCCAGCTGTCTTGGTTACTTTTTTCTCGTTGCTGAGACAAATACCTGACACCAAAATGAAGCAAGGAAAGGTTTATTTAGCTTACAGTTTCTGTGGATTTCAGTCCATAATCAGCTGACTCCAAGGCAGGTGGCATGGCACTGGGGCAACACTTCAAGGCAGCAGCCAGAGCAAAAGGGGGCAGCCGTTCATGGCAGCTGCAAGAGGCAAGAGCAAACCGCGCCAAAGAGAGGAAAAACATGCCCCTATTCCAGCTTTACATTGTATGTTGGCTCCACCCCTGGGCGGGTGCAGAACTCATATCGCCAATCCCAGCACTAGACAAGGAGTCAATCACAAATACTAGATTCAGCCACTTGCCTGACTACATGAGGCTTGGGGGGGCCACCTATATACAAACCGTTAACACCAGCACAGACCCTTTGGCTTCCTAATTTGGACTCACATGGGGCTGACTCTAAAGTGAGCTCCAGACCTTCAACTTTTGACTGGATTGTTTGGATCTTCAGCTCACAGGCAGCCCTTTTGCATTCTTCCACATCTGATTTTGCAGGTATTATTGTAAGCCTCTCATAAACATAAATTTTGGAATTGGGTTCATAGTGCTTAGCCACCCAGGTTCCTGCATCCAAGAGAGAAGAAAATTTGACTACTGCTCCAGCTAGTCCAGATCTTGACATCATCCATATGGTGCTGGTATTAAGTGCATTCAGAATGCTTCCACCCAGATTTCAGAAGCCATGGGAGACCAGGTAGTGTACTCCAGAGGGGGCAGTGTGTGAAGCTGTGAATGTGAAGCCAAAGGTGCAGTGGAAACCTCAGAATGTTGGAGAAGCCCAGAATATATATCATCTGAGGGAAGTTACCAAAATTATCCCAAGAAAGAGGCCTTGAGGGCTCTAACCACTTGTGGTGCCATAGGGGCAGACCACCCAATCCCGTTTCTGTTCATATCTTGCCACAGATTGCCCTAGATGTTGGACATGAAACTTTTGGATTTAATGTTTGCCTTTCTGGACTTGGGTCTTGCGTTGGTCCCATTGTTTCTACCCCTCTATTTGTAATTTTTGGAATTGGAATGTTTATCTTGAGCCATTGTATGTTGGAAGTGTTCCCCCAAAGCCTTATATGCTCATAGGTGGGGCTTTTGGGAGGTGACTGGATCATGTGTGTATGATACTGGGTTAACCCACTGATGGGCTTATAGTTGTATGGTATGCGATGTTGGGAGGTGGAGGCTGGTGGGAAGAGATGGCCAACTCTGGGCATTGCCTGGAAGGATGTATACATGCACATCTATCTCTTGATGGTTTACTTCCTCTGACTACCATGCCATGGACTGCCTTTCCTCCGTCATGTCCCTCTGTCATGCTGTGCTGCCTTGGAGCCAGCCGACTATGGACTGAAACCTCTACAAACTTTTGCCTATCCTAAAGGTATGAATAGGGAGATAAAAAGGAATATCATAGTATTGTCATAGTATTGTAAGGCTGAATATTGGTCAATTCTCTTAAATATTTTTTTGCCTTATCTTTAGAGAATTTTAAAAGAAACATTTTACAATAAATAAGATCAAATGTATCAATTTTTTTGGTTTTATCTATCATTTTCTTCGGTTGAAATAAAGCAAAATTAAACTACATACTGTTAATTTTTAAAGAAATATACACCATAATCTCTGGTTTTTGAAACTTTATCCTTTCTCCCTCTTTTTTTTTTTGTTTCCATTTTACTTTTTTTTTATTTTATTTATTTATTTTTTATTTATTTTTTTTTTGTGGTACCAGGGATTGAACTCACGACCTTGCGCTTGCCAGGCAGGCGCTTAGACCGCTGAGCTAGATCCCCAGCCCTGGCGTTTTTGAGACAGGGTCTCACTATGCCGTTCAGGCTGGCCTTGAGCTCACTTTGTAGCCCAGGCTGGTCTCGAACTCACAATGATCCACCTGTCTCAGCCTCCCGAGTGCTGGGATTACAGGCGTGAGCCACCACGCCTGGCTTTTTTTTTATTTTAAAGAAGATAAAAACCAAAGGAAAATAAAACAGAATAAAACCAATCAGAACAAACCAGAGTAAGTGATACAGGACTTCACAACATTACAAAATCAACAATAGTTACCATAATGCCTTTTGTTGTCTTCAAAATAGCTGCAGATACTTTCAGACATAGTAAAAATCAAACAAAACAGAATAGACTAGAAATAGCAAAAACAAAACAATGGATACAATAAAAGACTACAAAACAAGGCATCAGTAAATTCAAAATGGCTACCATATGTATCTTACTATGATTGAAATAGCTGCTCATGTCACTGGGTATAACATAAACAAAACAAAAGAGAATAAAACCTAACCCAACAAAACAATAAACAATGTAGGACTTCAGAATGAGACTATAGAGAATCAACCCTATCAACCCTGAGGCTACCACCCTCAGAAGGAGAACCCCCCCAGATGCCACGCTGTGCACTGCCATCTCCTAAACAGATGACCAGACCAATGGTTCTAGACCTGCAAGGTCAGTGAAACACCAAAGTGCCACAGGCATCTGACTGTGCCCCACCCTAACAGCCACCATCAGAACCTGTGTCTCTCCGGTTCAGTCAGTTACTTGGCAGGGGGATTGGCACCTCCCCTTTGCCAGCTCACGAACTGGAAGGAGCTGGGATCTGTCTCCCTGCTAGCAGCGGCCCAAGGGGAAAGGCTTGGCTCTGGATGTTCCAATCTGGCAGTGGCCCCTGCATGACGCTGGTTCCAGCAGGGTGGGGCTAGTTCTCTAATCCAAGATGGCGCTGACTCACAGGTCCTCTTTTACTTTCAACAGACATAGGTGACTGGAATCACACAGTGAGACTCTTTCTAAAAATAGGAGAAAAATGAGCAAGAATCTTCCAACTTAGCAATATTTTTAAAGTCTATGCTACTAAAATACTATTTTAGTCAAATTGAATACCTGCCACAGCTAATACTACAATTCTAGCTCTTGGTTTGACCAATATTTAGGTTAAATTTAGCCATAGATGTTTATGTGTTGAGCTTACACAGATTTATGCCTGTGAAATTCTAAGCCATAGCCTTAGAATTTCCAGATGCTAATGCTTTGCCAGAGCAACATGCTAAGTGAAATTTTCCCATTATCTCAGTTTTGCAGTTAGAGTTGAAAACTGAGTAAAAAAGGGATGAGTGTCTCACATTCTAAATTCAGAGACACTAGTGATTTAGGCTTGGATCTTTCTGCCAGTGAGAGATTTGGGTAGAAGATGTGGGCTTTGAGAGAATGTGATACCATGGAAAAGAAGTTATGCCCATCTGCTGTGACCCTTGCAGCTCTTGAGGTTCTTGGGGTGAAGGACTGAGAGAGGATGAGAAAATGAAGAAACAAAGATGGGGTCAGGTGGAGCCCTTACTCTCCTGATGGGAGAGAAGGAACTGCTCAAGGAACCTGGTATGTTTCTTTATATACTTGGAAGGATGGTGTCAATTTCAACCCCCTGCTTAGCAACTCATTGCTTAGATTGTCTAGGGGCTTGATGTTTTTCTGGGTTGTAGCAACTTCTTCAAGTGGCTTGCACCATGCACTCTTTGTTTTTGGTAGGGTCATGTCCTAGCCATGCCTCTGCCCTGAAACTGTGGTCAATTTCCAGCTTCAGTGGCTCCCAACACCCATCTTTCTCTAAAGGCCAAGGATAGAGGTGTCTCAACCAAACATTTCAAGGATCGAAATCAGAAGAGATCAGCATATAATTTTGTTGCTTGACACCCATATGGCCAACAGATTTGGTGACCTAGCTGATCAGTGTCAGAGGAGGCTAGAGGAGGAATGATGGCATGGGACCACCATGCTCTTTGGAGGCTAGAATTCCACCCCCAATCCTTACCAAAAGAGGAAAAGTACTTGATCCTACTGTCCCCACTGACCAGAGAACTGACTTTATAAGGCAGATTGTTGGAATCACCATGGCCGTGGAAATATCGGGAACAAAGGTTGGACACAACAGATCAATGTGAAATAGATCTACCAGATGGTTTGAGGTTATAAATCTAAAATTGGGCTACCAATGACTATTAGGTGCTCCCAAATGACTGTTCTTTAACCATTTGTAACAAAACAATTACCTACCGTAGCCCTTGTTGTCATCCAAGAAAAAAGACTGTAACATCCCCAAAACAGAGATAAGTGTCTGTCCTCATTGGGATTATATAACTACTTTGGAAGATAGTTGGGCAATTTCTTAAAACAGTAAGCATATACCTACCATATGATTCAGACTTTGGGCTCCTATGTATTTATCCAACAGAAACCAATACATACATCCACACAGAAACTTGTATACACATGTTCACAGTGTGTTTATTTTTAATAACTGCCAACTAGAAGCAACTCAAATGTCCACCAACAAGTGAATGGGCACAGAAATGTGTTGTAACCATATAATACTACTCAATGAGAAAAAGAAATGAACTAGTTTTTTAATTTTAAAGAGAAACACATACAGAAAATCAAAAAGCAAACAACAACAAAAACAGAACAAAAAAGCAACAATGATATAGGATTTTAAAACAAGATGACAGAAATTTAACAATGGCTGTTTTATTGCACACTGTTATCTTCAAAATAGTTGCTCAGACTACCAGATACAGGCATGAAAAATTGATTTAACAATATGATGTCTAGGTGTTCCTTTCCATGAAATAATATGATTATCTTTGCTTATATTTGCTTATATTTCTATTCCCTTCCTTCTTTACTTCTTTACCCCATCCCAATAGTTCCTTCCTTCTGAGCAGTATTTTTCCCTTTCACTATTTCAACTGTACATTTGGGATCACATTTACTCTTTCAGTTTCTTATACTATGGAGACAATACATTGTTTGCACATGCAAGTCTGATTTATTTCACTTAAGAGAATGGTCTCTAGTTGAATTTATTTAACTATAAAAGCCTTGAGTTTACCTTCTTCAGAGTGAAGTAGTATTCCATTATTTTTTAAAAAATCTTTTTTTTTAATTTTAAAGAGAATAAAACAATACAAAACACAACAAAGCACATCAGAACAGAACAATGCAAGTAACACAGGACCTCACAAAAAGACAACAGGAAATCAACAGTGGCTACCATAAAGTCTCTTGTTTTCTTCATAATAGCTGTCCATACCTTCATGCACAATACAATCCAACAAAACAGAATAGTATAAAAACCAATCAAAACAATAGAATGAGAGCATTATGGGACTTCAAGACAATAGAAAATCAACAATGGCTTCCCTAGTGTCTCTTGTTCTCTTCAAAATAGCTGTCCATACCCTCATACACAGGGAAATCAAATAATAAGAAAACAGACTAAAACCAATAAAAACAAAAGAATGAAAGCATTACAGGACTTCAAAACCAGATAACAGGAAATGGACAATGCTTACTATAATGTCTCTTTTTCTTCAAAATATCTTTTTGTACCACACACATAATAAAATCAAACAAAATGAAACAGAGTAAAACCAATTAAACAGAAGAATGAAAGCATTATAGGACTTCAAAATGAGAAAAGAGGAAACCAGCCATGATTACCATAATACATCCCATTGTGTTCAAACTAGCTGCCCATACCATCTGACAGAGTAAAATCTAACAAAACAAGACAGAGCAGAACCAAACGTACCAAAATTATAAAAACATTACAAGAGTTCAAGACAAGACAATAAGAAATTAACATTGGTTACCACCTTCTTCTCCTAGGTGTTCCCGCCCTATTACTTTTATAATATTTATTGTGTTTTTGGATCCCACTAACTCTGTTTTTTTATGCTAGTGTTCACCCATATGAGTTCAAACTGTTTAACCCACAAACATGATCTCCAGTTGCCACCAAAGAACCTGAAGATTATCTAACTTTGTAGCTGGGTAGCTTTCCATTGTATGAAAATGCCATATCTTTCTTATCTGTTCTGCATAAAACCACATATTTTTTAACCATTCCTCAACTGATCAGCATTTGGGTTGTTCCAAGATCTGGCTATTACAAATTATGCTTTTATAAACATGGGTGCACATATATTGCAGTGGTACGATGTTTTTTATTCCTCTGAAAAAATACCCAGAAGGAGAATAGCTGGGTCAAATGGATCCTCTAATCCTACTTTTTTTTTTAAAGAACATGACCAAATAAAATAAAACAGAATAGAGTCAATCACAACAAAACAATGAACATGATACATGACTTCTAAACAGGGTAAAAGGCAATCAATAATGGCTACCATAATGCCTCTTGTTATCTGCTATATAACTGCCCATACCATCAGGAATAAATAAAATCAAACAAAATAAAACAGTAAAAAAATAAAAATAAAAACAAAACTAAAAAAGCACAGCAATGAAAGCAATACAGAACTTCAAGATACTAGTAAAACAGCAGTGGCTACAATAATGCTTCTTGTTATCTTCAGAATAGTTGCCTACACCTTCAGACATAATACAATCAAACAACACAGAATAGAGTAAAATCAATCAAAACAAAACAATGAAAACAATACAGGGTTTCAAAACAAGATAATTGGAAATCCTTAATGGCTGCAATTATATATTCTGTTATCTTTGAAATAGCTGTCCATGCCATCAAGTATAATAAAATCAAACAAAACAGAAAAACATGAAACTAATCAGAACAATGAACACAATATGAGTTTAAATCATGAAAATAGACTCACAGTGGCCACTTCCTTCCCTTTTTAGATAATTCCTCCCCTTTGACTTTCCCATTATGTATTGTGCATTTTGGATCCCACAAACTCCTTTAGTTTGTTATACTAGGGAGACAGCACGAAATTCTCCCATGTGACTCTGACCAATTTCATTCATGACCATGATCTCAAGTTGCCTCCATCCACCTACAAGAGCCTTGAGGTTATCTTCTTTTATAGCTGAGTAGGTTTCCATCACATAAAATGCCATGTCTTTCTTATCCATTCTGCAGTTGATGGGCAGGCTACCCCTACTTTTTTTCTGGCTCCCTGTCACATACAGCATTGTTCTCTCTCCTTTGACTTTCAGTCTATGAATTTTCTTTCTAGTTAAATGTGTTTCTTGTATAAAGCATATTGATGGATCCTATCTTCTGATCCACTCTGCTTGTGTTTCTTTCTATTGGTGCATTGAGGCCATCTACAATAATAGTTATGGCCCTCTTGCACTGTGTCGTCTCTGTCATGCTATTTTCCTGCCATTGGCTCCCTACATTTCCTCTCCATTCAACTGACTGGCTCCACTTGATGGTCCCCCTCTGCCATTGTTCCTGAGACCATAGTCCTTTTTCTGTCTCTCTAGAATGTCCTTTAGTATTCTTTGTAGGGCTGGTTTGGTGGTCATGAATTCTTTGAGTTGTTCTTTGTCATGGAAGTATCTTGTTTCTCCATTAATTTTGAAAGAAAGTTTTGGAGGGTACATAAGTCTGGATTGGAAGTTGTTTTCTTTCAGGACTTGTATTACTTCACTCCAGCCTCTTCTTGCCTTGATGGTTTGTGTTGAGAAATCTGCCATGATTCTGATGGGTTTTCCTTTATAGGTGATCTGTTTCTTTTCTCTAATAGCTTTTAATACTCTGTTCTTGAGTTGAATTTCTGGGATCTTGATTATTATATGACTGGGTGTAGATTTATTTTGGTTATGGCTAGCTGGAGTTCTATATGCCTCACTTATTTGAATGTCACTTCCTTTTCCCATGCTTGGGAGGTTCTCAGAAATTATTTCTGTAAATAGAGTCCTGATGTCATTTGTCTTGACCCTGCTTTTTCACTCACATTTTTAATTCTTAAGTTACATTTCTTTGAGTTGTCTTGTAGTCATTGAAGTGTTACTTCCTGATTCCTTGTTATTTTCAAGCCCTTGTTATTTTCAAGAGATCTTTCCTTTTGTGATCACAAGCTGCAAACCTGTCTTCAAGGTTTGAAAGTCTATGTTTAGTTTCTTTCAAATGTTTTTGACAGTTTTCAATGGAGTTTTTAATTTCCTGGATATCTCTTTGAATCTGTTTCATGCATTCTAAATCTCTCTTATATTGTTCATTCATGGTTTCCCTCATTTTCCTATGTCCCTCTATTTTTTAGTCTGTCTTTTTTAGAGGTGCTTAGCAATTCTTTTATGTTTTTCATTTCTTCTTTTACCTGGGATAGTATTTCTGTTCTAATTTCTCTTATAGCCTCATGAAGTTGTTTCTTTTACTTCAGTTGACATCACTTCAGACATTTCAGTTGTGCAATTCCCAATCTCTTCCTTGTTTACCTCTCCTGGACTTGCACTGCTTGGGTTGGATGCCAGAGACTATCTTTTCCTTCTTCATCTTGACATATTCTTGGGTTCTTCCATACACATGGGTAGTGGGGTCCCAGGTACTTCTGACATTGGCTACAATTTCTCTGAAGCAAGGCTGGTTTTTCTAGCCAATGCTGGCTATGGGTATCTGATGGTGGGCACCTGTGCTTCTGGGGTGAGCTGGATACTGGCACAATGGCCCTTGGAGTTTGCACAGGAACAGAGCCAGCCATGGCCTGTGTATATCATCTGGCTAGGAACCTACACAATGTTCTCTGGAATGTGTACACACGGGAGCAGGACTCAGTCCAAGCAACTTCTGGGGGCCCGCACCTAACTGGAGCTGCTGGAAGAAGCTGGCAGCAGTCCTGGCCCCAGGCTTATCCTACCCAACTCCAAAATCGTTCCCAGTCATTTAGTATGATACTGGGTGTTGGTTTGTCATAGCTTTTATCAGATTGAGGTAAAGACAATATATTGCGATTTTCTCTATGGTTTTTACCATGAATGAATGTTGGATTTCATCAAAAGCTTTTTTCTGCATCTATTGAGATGATCATGTGATTTTTGTTTTTGGCTCTGTTAATATGATGTATTACATGTGTTGATTTGTGTATGTTGAACCATTCCTGCATTCTTGGGATGAATTCCATTGGCCATGGTGTACAATCTTCATGATTTGCTGCATTCTGTTTGCTAGTATATTATTGAGGATTTTTTCATCTATGTTCATTAGGGAGATTGGCCTGTATTTCTCTTTTTTGGTTAGATCTTTCTCCGGTTTTGGTACCAGAGTAATACTTGCCTCAAGGAATGAGTTAGGGAAAATTATTCCCTGTCAATTTCATTAAAGAGTTTGAGGAGTATTGGTGTTAAAACTTCTCTGAATTTCTTGTAGAATTCAGCCATGAATCCTTCACAACCTGGATTTTTTTGTTGATAAGTTTTTAATTACTTTTTCAATTTCATTAACTGATATTGGGTTATTCAGTTTTTTTATACGTTGTTTTGGTATTTTATATGCTTCCAGAAATCTGTCCATTTTTTCTGTTTTCTATCTTATGAGAGCATAGAATTTTCAAAATTGGTATTGATGATTTTTTGAATTTCTGCAGGATATGTGGTGATTTCACCCTTTTCATTTCTTATTGTGTGGATTTGAATTTTTTCTTTCCTCTTTTTGATAGAGTTAACTAGGAGTTTATCAATTTTATTTATTCTTTCAAAGAGCCAACTTTTCAATTCACTAACTCTTTGTATTGTTTTCTTAGTTTCTGTTGCATTAGTTTCTGCTCTGGTCTTTATAATTTGCCCCCTTCTTTGGGTTCTACTTGTTCTTCTTTTTCTAGAAGTGTGAGGTGTAACATTTGGTTTTTTATTTGTCCTCATTCTGTTTTTGTAATGTGAGAATTTTAATCTGAGGATTGCTTTCATTGCAGGTTCTCATAAGTTGTATCTGCATTTTTGTTGTATTGCATATATTGTTTAATTTCTTGATTAATTTCCTCTGCGACCCATTGGTTGTTCAGTAGGGTGCTACTTAATTTCCAAGCATCTATGGAGTTTTGGGGGTTTCTTTTGTCATTAATTTCCAATTTCATTGCATTATGGCCCAATAATATACATGGGATAGTTTCAATTCCTTTGCATTTACTTAGGCCTGTTCTATGAGCTAATATCTAGTCTATTTTAAAGAATGTCCTGTGTGCAGCTGAGAAGAATGTGTATTCTGATATTGTTGGATGGAACACTCTGTACACATCTACTAAGTCTATTTGTTCACAAGTTTGATTCAGTTCTGTTATTTCTTTTATGATTTTTTTGTCCAGTTGTCCTGTCTCTTTGTGACAATGGAGTATTGAGGTCCCCTATTATAATTGTATTATTGCTTATTTAATTTTTCATGTCTATTAATTTGTTTTACATAGCTGATTCCACCCATATTTGGTGCATATATATTTATGATTCTTATCTCTTCCTCTTGAAGTTTACCCCTAACAAGTATGTAGTGACCTTCTTTATCTCTTTTAATCACTCTTGGTTTGAAGTTCACATTGTCTGAAAACAGAATCACTACCCCTTCTTTTTTCTGGGTTCCTGTCTCATGAAGTAAAGTTTGCCATCCTTTGACTTTCAGTCTATGAATTTCCTTTTGAGTTAAATGTGTTTCTTGTATACAGCATATTGTTAGATTTTTTTTTTCTCGATCCACTCTGTCAGTCTGTTTCTTTTGATTGGTGAACTGAGGATGCTTGCATTAATGGTTATAACTGATATGTATTGACTTGTCTTTGTCAAGTTATCTTTCTGTTGTTGGTTCCTTACTTTTCCCCACTGCTTAACTGCTTGTCTTGCTTGTTGGTTGTTTGCTCTTTATGTTGTTTTTCTTGACATTGTGGTCATTTTTATCTCTTTCTGGAATATCTTTCAGTATTCTTTGTAGGGTTGGCTTGGTGGTTATGAAGTTCTATTTTTCTTTATCATGGAAGTATCTTTTTTTCTCCATTGATTTTGAAAAATAGTTTTGCAGGATGCATCAATCTGGGTTGGAAGTTGTTTTATTTGAGTACTTCAAATACTTCAGTCTATGGTCTTCTTGACTTGATGGTTTGTGTGATTCTGAGAGACTTTGCTTTATAGGAAACTTGCTTTTTTTTCCTCTAGCAGCTTTTAATATTCTGTTCTTATGCTGAACTTATGGGATCTTGATTATTATATATCAAGGCATAGATTTATTTTGGTTATGGTTAGCTGGAGTTCTATATGCCTCACTTATCTATATGTCAAAGTTCTTTTCCCTTGTTTAGGAAATTTTCTGCTTACTTCTGCAAATAGTCTTTTTATGTTATTTGTGTTGTCTCCTTTTTTGTTGACACCTATCAGTTTTATATTCTCTTTGCATCATCTTGCAGCCATTGAATCATTTTTTTCTGATTCCTTGTTAGTTTTAAGAAATTTTTCCTTCATGACCACTAGCCATAATCATCTTCATGGTCTGAGAGTCTGCCTTCAGTTTCATTCATGTGGTTTTGTTGCCTCTCAATGGAATTTTTGATTTCCTGTATATCCACTTGAATCTATTTCATGTATTCTAATTGTCTCCTATATTGTTCATTCATGGTTTCCATCACCTTTGTATGTGCCTCTATTTGTTTTTATCTGTCTTCTTTGGATATACTCACCAATTCTTTCATTATGTTTATCATTTCTGTTTTTACCTGAGAGATTATTTCTGATCTGATTTCCCTTACAGCTTCCTGGAGTTGTTTCTTTACTTCCATTGCTATCATTTCAGCAACTTCAGGTGTGTGATTTACAAATTTAACCATGTTTCTGTCTCCTGGACTTAATCTGGATGCACTGGAAGTTTGAGATTGCGTTTTTGTTTTGGCATTTTCTTGTGTTCCTCCAAATCAGCTGGATGCCAAGTCCTAGTTGATTCTCATGCTGGCAGGCTGTCCAGCAGTGGGCCTCATTGAGGGTTGCTGATGATTCCAGGTCTCTGGGCAAAGATTACCATTCCCCCAAGCCTCACAGAGGGTTTCTGGATGATTTCAGGTCACTGGGCACAAACACCCAGTCCCTATGGGCCTCACTGAGGGTCCAAAGATGACTGCAAGTTGCTGGGCACAGATTCCCAGTCCCTGTGGGTCTCAGAGATGGTTCGCAGATGTAGACAGGTCAATGGGCACAGACTCCCACCCTGTGGGCTTCACTGAGGGTTCCTGGATGACTGCGGGTCATTGGGTGCAAACTCCCACTCCCCGTGGACCTTAGAGATGGTTCCTGCATGTGGGCAGCTCACTGGGTGCAGCTTCCTAATCCCCGCAGTACTTACCAATGTTTCCTGGGTGTAGGCAGATTGTTGGATGCAGCTTCCCAGTCCCTGAGAGCCTCATCAAGGGTTCCCAGATGACTGTGGTTCTCTAGACGCACACTGCCACTCCCCGTATGCCTCAGAGATGGTTTCCAGGTGTGGGTAGGTCACTGAGCACAGCTTCCTAGTCCCCAAGGGCCCCACTGATGGTTCCTTGTGATATTATTTCTGATCTGATTTCCTTGACAACCTCATGTAGTTGTTTCTGTACTTCTGTAGCTATCATTTCAGAAATTTCAAGTGTGTGTCTTCCATTTCCCCCTATCATGTTGTCTCCTGGACTTGTTCTGGATGGACTTGAGGTCTGAGACTGCATTTTGCTCCTTCATTTTGTCATTTTTCCTATGTTCCTCCAGACCAGCTGATGGTTGAGGCCAAGGCACTTTCCTTGCTGTCTTGCAATGTAGAGGAGTAGGCCAGGCACCTGGGCTCCTCTGAACAGAGGTTCCCGGGTGACTAAAAATGATGAGCAGGGCTTCTGCCCTCCTGTGGCTCACTGGAGCTCCCCAATGGTGGAAGGTCTGTAGGTGGGGCTCCTCTGGACCCATGCATCTTGCTGGGGCATTCCACTGATGGCATCAGGATGCTACACTGGGCTGGGTAGGGCTTGGCTCCTCCACGACCTGCAAGGCTGGCCAAGGCTTACCTGTGAAGGCTGGTGCCAGGCTGGGCAGGTCTTGGCTCCTCTGGGACCCACTCAGCTGGCTGGGGTGTTCCCCCAATGCATGGAGCTGGGGCACTGGGTTACACTGGGCTGGGAAGGACTTGGATCCTCTCAGATCTATGTGGCAGGCCGAGGTGCTCCCCTGACTAATGGCACTGGGGTGCTGGGCGGGGCTGGGGCAAGAAATGCACAGCTAATCATGGTGGATCTTAAAATGTTCATATGGAATGAAAGAAGCTAAATGAAAAATAACTGCATACTATATAAGAAAAGAAAGATGTGGGAAAGGCTAGGCATGAGGGGTGAAAAGAAGCAAGAAGAAACATTGGGGGTTAATGGGTCTATGTCTTATGACCACATTCAAAGTAATGAGCACCATTATCTTGACTGTGATCAGAGTGCCCATAGATGTGTCAAAACTTTGGGAACTATAAACTTTAAATCTGTATAGTCCATTGTACGCTAATAATACCACAATAAAGAACTGAGTCTTGCATATTTTGTTCATAATTTATTATTATTGTCCTTCTAAATGTGATAATTTATCAACACTTATTTCAAACTCTGCTATTTTTTCTTACTCCTGAGCTAGTCTATTGATGAGGCTCTCAATTGAGTTGTTTGCCTTCTTGAAATTTTCATCTCCAACATTTCTGCATGTTTTATTTTTCAGTATCTCTTAAGTCTTTATCAAATAGCTCATTAATATCCATTTGTATTTTCTTTCTCAATTCATTTGGCTGTTTGTTTGTATCTTCTTGCAATTCATGGATCATTTTTACATCATTCTTCTGAGTTCTTTGTCCAGCATTTCATCCACTTTGATCTATTTGAACCAGAGAGCTTATGAACTTTTACAGGAGTTATGTTATCTTGTTTTTTCATATTTCTTACATCTCTGTGTTGAGCTTTGGACATCTGTTGGGATAAATATCACTTCCACTTTAAGTGAGGACCTTCTTAAGGAATTGCTTTCTCTGGACAATGTGCGTTGAGCTATCAGTTGATTGTGTAGTGTTGTATTAAGGTATAATTTTTAAAAGTAAACGTAAGGAAAAGATAACGAGAAACAAAATGCATAACAACAAAAGATAGACTAGATAGAGGAAAAGGAAAAGGGGGGGAGGTAAAGGAGTCAATTCCTCCTTGCTGAGGTGCTGGGATTGGAGACACTTCTCATTATGGATGATGTTAAGACATTCCCACTAAGCCTCTTGCAGGCATTTTCAGAGGTGGACCTAGAGTATGTGACACTGGGATTGAGTCATGGTGCAATGGCAGGGTCAAGGACACTAGGATTAAGGGTGTGAGTACCCACCCTAAGTAGCCTGAATAAGATATATGGAATAGAAAGAGCGTTAGCTGTCCCTTGTTGCTTTGCTACCTTCTGCCCACCAGAAACTGCTTCTCCTTTGCTGTGTCACCCTGCCTGGGAGCTAATTGAATAGGGACTGAAACCTCTATGAACTGTGTGCTTAATAAACCTTTTTTCCCTTTAATTTTGGGCGTCAGGTATTTTGTCTCAGCAATGAGAGAAAAAAAAGTAACAAAGACACTTCTTTATGGGCTTGTACATCCTACTCCAGAGGCTCTCAGTCTGCGTGCCAGGCAGTGGTGTCAACGTCTGGGCGGCTGTAAGTCCTCACTGAGACTCTGGTAATAGGTGGGCTATGGTGGGTAGTTATATATTCAGCCCAGCAGACTCCAGTTGGTGGACCCCTGGGTGTGGCAAATGTTCAAGGTAGGGATGTTCAAGGTATATCCAAGATGCTGCAGAGTGTGTGTGGCAAGCTGTGATGTCACCAAGTTCAAGGGGACCAAGAGGACACAGCTATTTGCCTCCCTCCATCTCATTGTTCTCACACCCAACTCCCTCACAACCTCACACACAACTGATCTTGCTCTTTGTCATAGAGGGCAGGACCAGCTTTTGTACTGTGCTGTTCATATATCTCAGTGGGGGCTAGTGTTAGTCCTCACAATCACAACTATATAGCTTGACTTTTTCCACCCAGTCAATGTAATAAGGGATCCCCAGGGATGTTGAGTTCTGATTGCTTTGAGGATTCTGTTCCCCAGAGCAACTGGGTCCCTAACAATAGGACACGTCTCAGACTGGCTCCTGGTAATAGCACTCAGAGTTTGCTGAGTTGATAAAATAGATTTCTTCTCTAGAGCTAGCTTGTCATACAGGAGGAGTCACTTTCAGACAAAATTCCAAACTGTATGTAAAATTAGTAAGAAAAAGATTCCTCCTTCAATTGAGACTGCATGTCTATAGCCCTTAGTGGATTTGATTTCACTCCTCAGCTTGCATTTTGTTTGCAGGTTCCAGTTTGGCTTTGTCTTCCAGAGAACTTTTGAGAATGGACTTTTTCTGCTTTGCCTTGTAATTCTCCATGCTGTCTAAATTTCCAATCACTTCTTTATTGGTTCCCAGAGTTTTTACTCACTGTCTCTCCTTGGAATACAGTTTCTTTTTTGTTGCCCTGACTCTTTGGCCTCTCAGTCATGTGAAGGATATTTCTACTCAGCCATCTTGCCTACTTCTCAGAAAAATCTTATTTCATGCAAATAATTGTGTATAAAAACAACCATAGAATCTATCTTCAGATGGGTAAGGTAGAGTTTTTCCCAGTTTCTTCTGTTAGAAAGATATAGTAAGGAGCTGATTACCTAAATCAATCATAGAGTGAGCCAGGTACAAGGTGAGTGAGGTTTTAGTTAATCTTGGGCTAATTCTACCTTAGTTATACCATAATGCTCAGATATGAGCCTGGTAGACTTTCAACTATGAGTGTACATGGTGCTATTTCCATGGGCTTGAAAGATTATCTCTACCATCCAAAGACTCACAGTCTAACCTTGTAGTCCCTTGCTGAAAGCAAATTCAAAATCAAGTAGGTGCCCTAATGGAGCAATTGTGTATATACTTGAATAAGCCTTTACTTACTAAGTCTGGTGTGCAAAATATAACATGATTTTAGGAAAATATGCTTTTTAGAAATTCTAGATCTTTTACCCATTTCCCACAAAGCCCTTAAATCTGGAAAATGTGACTTCGAGAACAAAGATGACTCTAGTCCTGTATAGTAGTGAAGAAAATAGGGGAGTGGTTTCTGTCTTTTCATAGAGGTTCTGTTCTCTGAATGGGCCAAACCTCATCCTCAACTCACATCTAGCATCAGCAAGTGTGCCATAGGAAACACGGCCTATCAACATTCAACTCATTTCAGAATTGTTTTCTATGTTTGAAACTGTGGAAGGCTCAAAGACATGGAGTTCAGGATTATGAGAATAAGATGTTTGGTAATTGTACTCTATCTCTGTGATAGACATACAAGAATGTACAGACTGAAAACTCCTGCTGCTGTCAAAGTAAAAGATGTTAATGAACTGACACTGATATGAACTTCAACTAAATATTCTCAGGTTTCCAGTCTTCTTCTTGCTCCTCTATGAGCACAAAGTACTAAGGACAACTGGCAAACAAGAAAAGCAATTCGTAAACTCCCTGTCTCCTGGTGAAGCAGAGTAAAAAGAGGAAAATAAAATTAAGATAAATTAAAATACAGTCACACACACACACACACACACTCTCACACACGTGCTTTATGAGCTAGGCTTTGTTCAGGAAACTAGACTTAAGTCCATGAAAACAAATCAATAAAATGCTTAAAATAATGGAAAGTGGGAATATGGTAGGAATAGCCTTTATTTAATGATGAATGCTTGTGACAATACATGGGAAATTCCTTGAAGATTTGGGATTATTGCTTGAAATTGTGCAATTTTGCTCTTGTATTTCAGGCTGAGACTGTCTGCCTGAACTGAAGTGTAATCCTTGTTTTTTCTCTGGTGAAGTCTAAGCATCCTGCTTCTTTGTAGGTGCAGTTTGAACGTTTTTCTCTGGTTCTTCGTTTCGTCTTGTCTTCTTCCATAAGCAGCATAACAAGAGGAGAAGCAAAAGAAGAAAAAAAATCAAGGAAAGTAGAAGCCAGTAATTTATGCGCCCAGGGGGCGGAGGCGGAGTGGGGGGAGCAGGGGTAGTGCTGGGAAGTGGCCTAGGAGGTGGGCCACTATCAACACTCCCTCCGTAGCCTTCTGTCGTGCAATTAGGTGGCTCCCATCCAAAATCACAATGGCAATGATTTTTATTGTTGCAGATCCCTGACATATTGCAGGACTTGCGTGAACAATCACTTTTCCAAAGTGGCATTAGGACACACTTCTTGTGGATGCACATATTTTTCTCACTACACTGTGTGCCATCTTTCACATGACCAATATCAGGCACGACCATCCCAAAGTGGTAGTCAGTGCCCCAGCAGATTCTATCTTTGATTTGAGCACAATGTACAGTGGTATGATCAGACAAAGAGGGAATTTCTTCCACATTCTCACACTGAATTCTCCCACAGAGGATGTCCTTGGCATTACATTTTACATATGTGTTGCTGTTGTTACCGCAGTTACCAAAACGATCGCCTCGGGTGTTCATTCCCATGTAGCAAGACTCACTTGCACTCCTGGCTTGCTTTCCAAAAATTTGCCTACACTGTTCATCACGAATGACACATTTGTTTTCATAGCAGTGTCCACTGTCTGCACAAGACATTCCGTCCAGTACGTACACATCTTGCGGGCATTCATGTGAAGTTCCATTGCACCACTCAGGAAGATCACATTCATCATTCTTTTCTCGACACACACTGCCTGATGGCATAAATGTGCAGTTTTTGCAACAAAGCCCAAAGGCACATTCAGCTGAAGATTCTAGAGTGCAGTTTGTCGAGCAGCATGCATCCTCTTCACAAGATGCAAAGGATCCACAGTCACACGCCTCTCCTTCTTCCACCACACTATTCCCACAGTATGCTGCTGGTGGTGGAAGTAAATTCACTGCTGTTGGTATATTTTTCAGACAAGCGGCTGAATAACTGGTTGACCACATAACGGAATAACTGCAATTGCTGAATTTGGTGGAATGATTGTCATGTGCAGCCATGATGCACACACTCTGCTCACATTTACATGGTCGGACTTGTTCATCATGTTGCATACCCAAATTATGTCCTACTTCATGGGCCACAGTATGTGCAATTGCATTCAAAGACCTTGAAAGAACTCGATCAACTCCGCAACCATAATGATTATTACATACAGTTCCCACATAAGCTAAACCAAGATACCCACGAGTATAATGTTGGTGTGAAAGGAGATGTGTAAGATCATTTTTTACACGCTTGCTAAAGTGCTTTAACCTCCAAGTGCAAAATTGCCCCAGGACCGCAGTCATGTCACTAGTTATGTTCACAAGGTCTTGATCAGCCCAGATTTCAAGTCCAGTTAGAATCAGGTCAACACCCAATGCATTAACAAGAAGATTTACTTGATTAAGAATGTCTATAACTTCTTTTATCACATTTGTATTATTACTTTGTTGAAAAACAAATCGTCGATGATCTACCACTATTCCCATATCAAATTTCCATATGTGGAGCCACCAGCCCAGATACCCACTTTGCCCCAGAGTGGAAATTTCACTGTCTTGAAGTGTCAACTGCCTTGCTATTTCTTCATCTGATAATCCACATCTCAGTAGTGGGGATTGTTTCTCTTCACTGGCCATTTTATAAACCAGATGTTCAAATGTGACAGAACGCCGTTTGGGCTTGATTTCATAAGCAATGTCATTTATCTGTAGTGTTCCAAGAAAGCCCCCAGAACAGGTGTTAAGAGCAACCAGGGACTCTGGTTCACCTTCCACATACCCGTGATAGAAGCAGTCATCTGCAACAAAGGGACGGTCCTCAAGAAGAGCACCCTGGTCAGTGTAGGTGAACACAGGGAGGTGTCTGGACACCAAAAGCTTCTTGGCCTTCATGTGAACAATGTGTCTCTGGCCCCCAAAGTGTAGACTGTAGGACATCCATCCTGGAGGACTGATGCTTCTACCAGCGCCTGTGATCCTCAAAGGAATCACCACTTCCGGGGGGCCAGAGTATTGGAAGTGTCCAGTCTGGGGTTGTCCAGAAAGGAAGAGAAATACTCTCAGCCAGAGCCACAGGGGAGTGATCCTCACATGCATCAGGGCCTCACCCACATCCATCATGAGTTATGAGTGAGAGCAAAGTCGAGGTGGGCAGGAGCCCTCTTGGTCTATCTTCCCCTTTGATTCGGTTGCATGCAGCACTGACCTTTCATGTTCTGTCTTTTGTCAGAGTCAATCCATCAGAGCAGCAGAACTGAAAGAAAAATACATACATACATGCATGCATACATACATAAATACAAGGGCAGAGACAGGTATTTTGTTATCAGCAGGCCAGAATGGAGGAGAGAGAGCAGGGTATGAGTTAAAATGGGTTAGTTTGGCTCAAGACATGGCTTCACATAGTGCACTAGATTTGCTCTTTAGTATTGGTAGAGACAGAGCAGACTGTGCAGATAGATGACGACTGACCACAGGTCAATAGCTATTAAATCTAGATGAAGAGCACATGGGTTCATTGTACTGTTCTTTATACATATGTACTTGTGTGAATATTTCCACAATACATACTTAAAATAAAAAATGATCGTGTATCTTGATTTGAAATGGTGGCTCTACATCTTGATAAAGGAATCTTGATTTACATACATTGATTTAAAATAAATATCAATTGTTCTTCCTATTTCAAATGATAAAGCATTTAGTCACATTACTCAGGAGAGATATGTAAGAAATCATATGTACTATTTTTTTCTCATAGTCTTTAATATGTACGTCTGTGCAACAAATCGTTCCTTGTCCTATATTCCTCCAATCTTGTCAAACTGCAAAGTCAATGCATCAACTATCTTTTAAAAGTATTAGACTCTATAATGGATAGCTCTGTTCAGTAAAAAGATAAACAGTGGTGGAATTACATGAAGTAACTTGGGTTGACTGGTGGATGTTACTCAGAGGTGTTTATATTTTATTATACTCATAAGAAAAACAACATTATGTTGGGTGCTATGGCCATCCCTGTAATCCCAGCCACTTGGGAGAATAAGGCAGAAGTTTTGGGAGACTGAAGTCATCTTGGGCAACTCAGTGAGATCCTGTCTTAAAATGAAGTGAAAGGGGTGGGAAATGTAGCTCAGTAATAGAATGCTTGTTTAAACTAAGCCAGACCCTGGATTCAGTCCCTGGGACTGCAAAAATAAATAAATGAATGAATAAATAAGTAAATGTATTTCAAAGTCTCTGGCCACATAAAATGAACAGGAAATCAAATTAGCTGAAAAAGTGACAGTTGAAAATGGGAGAATTCTGAAGGAAAACTAAAATACATTCAATAATGAAAAGGAAATCAATGAAACTTAAAAGGAGAAGGGATAATATTAAGAAAGATATTGTAGCCAGGCGTGGTGGCACACGCCTGTAATCCCAGCACTAGGGAGGCTGAGACAGGAGGATTGTTGCAAATTTGAGACCGGCCTGGGCTACAAAGTAAGCTCAAGGCCAGCCTGAACTGCATAGCCAGACCCTGTCTCAAAAACACACAGGGCAGGGGATTTAGCTCAGTGGTGTAAGTGCCTGCCAGGCAAGCATGAGGTTGTGAGTTCGATCCCCGGTATTGGGGGAAAAAAAAAGATATGCTGGGTTCGAAGGCACCAAAGTCTCTGACACTTTAGGATTATAAGGCATAAGCTCCTAAAATCAACCTTCAGATGGATTTATCTCTGAAATAAAAATAAACATATCTCATATGAAAGTACAAATACAAGATGTCATCTTAGCAATAGTACTGTAATTGTTGAAAATGAGAAATCTGGCACCAGCATGGTGCCAAACTCACAATGGTGATTTGCTGCTTTGTCCTTGAGCAAAATGTTAATGAAACTGCATAATGTGCAGATAGCACACTACATGCTAGGGAAATATAAATGGAAAATATAGGTCTACATAAGTTAATGATCAAGAACATGTTGGGGGTGAAAACATACTATGGAGAAACTGTAAAATTGCACATAAATTTCACATGTAAATGCCTAGATTTTATTGATCTAGTGTATCTTCAACGTTCACAAAATCATTAAAATAATCAGATCACTCAAGCAATGAGATTAAGCACTGCTAGGATAGTTGAGGTGGGGAGCGGCAGAGGAAAGAAAGTCTATGATGAGGGATCTAAAACATATTAAACCTGCCACTTGTAGGGATTACAAAATTGAAAGATGCCAGACTCAGCACCCATCACCTATCATCTCCTAGACCCGGTGTCCATTTCTCCTTAAGTTTTCTTTTTCTTTTTCTTTTTCTTTTATGTTGTTTGACCTCTTCTCTCAACAAGTATTTTCCTGTCACTTGTGAAATCTCCCTTTCACAGAAAACAGTAACAATCTCTTTTCTGGTGACATTTCTTTATGGAAAATTCCCATTTCCTACTTAATTTTATGAAAGCTTATATCTCAACAATGTGAAGCCCAGCAGAAGAGCCATTTTTCATTCTTGCAATTTTCATCTCTGGGATATTTGATCATGATTTGCTTTGACTTCCAAAGCTACTCTGAAACTTCTAAAATAGCAGCCATCTTACTAGATCATTATTTACTTTTCTTATTCTTTTCAAACTCTCAATTCACCTTGCATGAACCACAAAGAATAGGGTGTCTACTACTGTCTCCTCCACCAATAATTTTATCCATACTCTCACTGTATTTGGCAAGCATGTGAACAATCCGTATAGCATCAGTTGTTTGGTTTTCACTGTTACAACTCATCTTCAATGATTATTAACCATTAAACTTTAGCCATGTTCTATATCATATTTTCACCCGTGGCAACTCATGTAAGAACACATTAGTTAACCACAATTTTTATTAATCATTAAAACTATTCTTTAAGTTCCTAGAAAACACAAAACTCTTCTATGTTTCCCCACTTTTAAATTTCCATCACTGTGCCTGCCATCTCTACAGCCTAGGTCTAGATTCCATCGGTTCAACCACTGTGGACCCAGATGCTCCACCCAATCTAGATTAATGCTTTTGCATGCTCTGGTCCTCCCCTAACATGTGGGGGAAAGAGAAAATGCACAGAAAAGGATAAGACAGCCTGGCATTTAAGCCTAAAAGCTGAAGTAATAAACAGATTTTTATTACAAACATTCCCATGCTTTTAATAATTTGTGTCATATAGCATACATTGTTTCTTGGCTGGCTTTCTTTCTCTCTTTCTCTCTTTCTTTTTCAGACAGGGTCTCGCTATGTAGTTCAGACTGACCTCAAACTCACTATGTAGCCCAGGCTGGCCTCAAACTTGCGCTGATCCTCCTGCCTCAGCCTGGGACTACAGGCATGCACTACCATGCCCAGCTGGCCCACGCCATTTCTTAATTTTCTCATTTTCTAAATTTCCTCATCCACATATAACCCCCTTAACTGAAAAGCCACACGTCATTCACAAGTTGTTCTTAGAATCAAATTTCAATAATGGTAGCTTAATTAGTAAATGAAGAAACCTTCACTGAATGATTGTTTAATACAGGATCTGATAGTTTTCTTAGTTTTTGGGTTTGTCATTGTACACAGGACTCATTTCAGACTCAACATTATCCTCGCTGCTATAGTAACAAGAGTACCTTGATTGCTTGGGTCAGATATTCAAGTCAAATAATGAAGAGGCTTACTTCACAAAATGTCAAGAGTCCACAGAAGAACTTGAGCAAGATCATTAAAAGCAAACTCTGAGGACAATGCTTCTGAATTGTCAGTAAAATTCTGATATTTTGATTTGCTCTCCCTGTATTCCCTGATGTATATGTGGTAATTATTATGAAGTGTGAGGTTTTGTTGTGATAGAAGATTACTGACTAATGAGGTAGCACTGTTGAGAGTAAATTTTTTTCATTTTGTATGATTTTGAGCATTTTATACCTGGAATGATGCCTTACTTGTGATTTATCACTGCTTTTGAAATTCTTCCAGGTTGACGTTGTCTTTCATTTGTTTCCACTGTTACATGGTGTTTCATTGTAATATATGTACAACAATCTAGTTTTCCATTCTACTGTTACTGGATTTTTTTTGTCTATCACAAAACAGTGTTGCTGCGGACATTCATTTGCTTGTATAGAGATTTCTCTTATTTTTCAAGCTTTCAGTTGCCTGTTAAGAGTAAATTTAGCAATAAAAAAATCATCAGAATTTATTCCTAAAACCTCATCTTATAAGCAAGTAATGAGAAAACAAATTTGAGAAAATAATTGAGCTAGACTGTCTTTGAACTCATTACATTATTTTATACCATGCTCCAAAGGTCACAGATCCTGAAAGAATACATTTTCATTCAAAAAGTGGTGGAGTGCCACAATAGCACAGAGACCTCAAAGTTGAATGTTATGGACCCTCTTTTATAAATTTTTCTTTTCCACAGAGCTTCATCAAATTTATCCATCATGTAGCCTAATTAACAGCTAGCCCTCACTCTCATTTATAATCTAATTCGCTTTAAAAATAGCTTAGAGGTTTCCAACCAAATAAGTAGACCAGAATATGAAATAATAAAGGGCATCATTCTTCTCAAGTTCTGAATACTTGGGAAAGAATTACAGGGAGTGTTTGTGTGTGTGTATGTGTGTGTGTGTGTGTGTGTGCGCGCGCGCGCGCATGCGTGTACGTTCACATATGCAAAGATGCAATCATTCTCTCCCTTAGACCTAAACTCTTGAGTGACTTATAATAGGTGAAGCATTGATTACCATGATCCTTTTTAATGAGAGTCCTCTTCATGAATTACTTGGGACAACCATCTGATGAACAAAGATTTTTAAATGAGACTTCACATGACAAAGAGAAATAGAATATTGACTCTCATTTGTTTGAGTTCTAGATTTAGCTGCCTAGCAACAAGAGCCTCACAGTTTACATACGGGACATAGCAACTGGCTAGGATTCCTTCCCACTCTGGCTCCATCTTGTCACCCAAATTTATTTCTACTTCCTCAATATGAATAGGTCTGACTTACATTCGGTTTGCTCAAAAACTCTTCAACGTGAATAAATTTCCTTACTCCTATTCTCTGTTTCCTCATATACTATATGATCATTTTACTTCCGTATTTTTGCTCATCTGCTATCCTGTTTCCAGTTTATGTCTTCAATATCAATATCAATATTATGAAATACTTTACTTCAATATCCAGAAAGAAACTTTGAGCTCCTCATTCTCTAAATAAAAAGATATTACTAACCATCTGTATCTTTTTTTGTAAGATCAATGAATGACTCAGAGACATTTCAGATCTGCCTGTAAATGTACTTTGTCCAAGTGGAAAGTTGTTACCTATAAGAAAAGGCAAAAACAGAGATAGATGAATTAAAAATAGCACAAAAAATTTTCACAGGTAAACTAAAAAGCTAGTTGTTTAAAGAAATGCCAGTCTGGGAACCTGCATTTAGCAAGTTGGCTGAGGTAAAAAATGGAAACAAATGTAATCATTTAATGTCCTCAAAACTTAGCTGTAGGATAGAGAGACGGTTAGTAGTACCCTTAAGTCTGATATTAGTCACCATTTTCCATTGCCCCTCCACCTTAGTGAGGCCAGCTCTGCACCTTTTCCTTCATTGAACTTTTTTCGTTTTTTCCCAGCTTTAATCACATCTAGTTCTTAAGGGACAAGATTTGACCTGATGGTTTTAATCTCTATCTTTGTTTGCTAGGGCTACCATCATAAAATAACACAAACGACTTAAAAGAAATATATCGTCAGACTGCTTTGGAGGGTAGAAGCCCAATATCATGGTATCCTCAGGACCATATTTCCTCTGAATCCACTAAGAAGCAATTTATTTGAGACCTCTCCAGTTTTTGATCATTTTCCGGTTTATGACAGCATAATTCTAATCTTCACCTGCTCTTTTCTGTGTCCAAAATTTTCCCCTTTTACTGGAACACCTACTTAAATCAGACAATATATAGATATAAAGTAAAAAAATGTCACAAGCCACAAATAAGGTCATTAGATGGTAATAAAAAGGTCAATTCATTGGAAACATATATAATAATTATAAATCCATATGCACCCTATGTCAGAGCATCTAAATAAGCAAAATAAACATTGATAGAGCTAAAGGGAGAAATAGGAATATAATAATAGTAGGATACTTCAATATTCAATTTTCAATAGTGGCTATAATATTCAGATAGAAAGTTAGTAAGTAGTAAGTACAGAGCAGATTTGAACAACACTATGAATAACTGAACTCCACAGATATATTCAGAACATGCCCACCTACCCTTCTTTTACTCTTCACTCACTCCTCACTCACTCTCAGCCTCCTCCTCAGTCACTCACAGTCTTCTCTCCACAGGCTGTCCTTTCATTCTTTTGATTTAGTTTTGTTTATGTTTGTTTGTTTCTACATACAAGAAAAAAAATGCAACACTTGTCTTTATGTGTCTGGTTTATTTTGCTTAACATGTCTTCCAGTTCCACCCATTTTCCTGAAAATAACAGGATTTCATTCACCTTTACGGATGAATAATAGTTAATGGGCTATGTATACACCATATTTTCTCTGTTCATTCATCCAATGATGGGCATGTAGGCTGATTACTATATCTTAGCTCTAATATCTCTGTAAACATAGGCAGGCAGTCTCCACTTTTGTATGATGACTTTGTATCCTTTGAATATTGATCCAGTGGGATTCCTGGATGACTTAGTAGTCCTATTTTTAGTTTTTTGAGGGCCCTTCATACTGTTTTCCACAGTGGTTCTACTAGTTTACATTCTCACCAGCCGTGTATTAGGGTTCCTTTTTCTCCACATCTTTGCCAGTGTGTTTTTTTATAATAGCCATTCTAACTGGGTGAGATGGAATCTCACTGAGTCTTCTTCTTAAATATTACATTTTAGATGTGAGTGCCTCCAAAACAATGATCTACAGAACACTGGAATTGCATAATGTTTAAGATTAATTTTGATAGATGTATTGACCAGTTCATTCAAAAGAAAAAAATATTTAAAAATTAAAAATTTTAAAAGAAAATAGTATATTATGAGCTTGAGTCAGAGGTTTAAGTGTGAACACAAGATACTGACTTTCAGGTGACATTTCAGTAGCCATAAAGTGGAAAAGATAAATCAGTAGCTTGCCAGAATCTTATCATGTGTAGTGCTCATTGGATTTCTGGTCACATTTCTCCTTCTGTCTTGCTTATATTCATTTCTCAGGATTGGTGACTGAAATTTGAAAAAGTTTTACAAGAAACAACTATTCCAACTGAGATCACACACAATTATCTGGCAATGTTCTTTCTTTCTCCTCCTCCTCCTCCTCCTCCTCCTCCTCCTCCTCCTCCTCCTTCTTATTCTTTTTCTTGGTCTTGTGCTAACCTCAATTACAGATTAATATGAACTGGGAGGATTTCTCTAAAGAACTAAATTTAAAACTTTCTTGCTGTGTTCCCTAATTTCCAAGTCTGAATTCTTTTTGAACTCTAAAAAAACATAAAATCATGTCTTCCTCTTAACTTATTTGCAAAATATAGATTTGCAGGTCTTCTTAAGTTAGTAATTTAATACATTTTTCTTTCTTACCTATCATCCCTCTTTACTTGTTCAGAGATAGATGTATCCTTCAGTTGAGTTGATGACAATGATATGCAGGAAGTTTAACAACAGTTTACAATGCCTGAATGTCTTAAACATATGAAGAATGTATATGTGATTTTCTCTGGAGGAAAAGGGAGATACCATTTACTGTCAATCAATATATCTGACCTTTTTGTTCTTCTATTTGGAAAAAGAATCAACAGCTAAAAAATTTTATATGATTTTGTGGACAGGCTCCATTTGCTATAAAGCACATGAAAACAATGCTAGCACTAACTCCAGAGTCAGAATAGTAAGATTTAATATTGAAGCAAGATGGCAGGATAGGAATTCTCTACTTTCACTCCTTCCTCCACCCCTAGAAATGCAATTAGCAAATATCTATGGATAAGAGTATTGTCATGAATATTTCAGAATTTGAGAATGAGCCTGAGACAAATATAATGTTGAACTGCTGAGTTGAAAACAGCAGCATGCAAAACATGTCCCAAGTTGGCACAGTGCTCCTTTCAGAGGATTTTCTGGGATCTATAGGTTTTCTAGTGGGAGGAGAGATTTGGAGTGAACATTCAAGGACACTTTTCAGGAAGAATTTTCTTGTCATAACCAATGAGAAACATTTGGGAGTATCCATAGAATTGATCAAGTAGGGTCAATTATTAACAAACAGAAAGGAAGCTCACAGTGACCAGTCCATGGATCATGGTGGTTGCTTTGCTTTCTAGCCACTGGGGGTTGGGGGTACACCACAGAGAAGCTAGCCAGCAGCATCACTCTACAAGACAGAGTGTCAACAGGTCTTCCAGACTTTAACCTCTGGTTGACTTGCCCATCTAGCTTCAATATTTTCTTTGAAACTCTCTCAAGCTATGAGATAAAGGCAGGCTGATGAGTATCTGCAAACAGAAGATCTAACTTTGCCTGGTTCTAGTTTCCAAGCTTCCACTTAATCAAAGCCCATTGCACTCCTTAACCCTTCTCCAGGATGAAAATCAGGGGCAGGTTACCAAGGAGGGAGAATCAGGCCCATGGCTAAAGTGCTAATTCACAAAATTCAGTGCTCTGCTTAATGATGCTGTGGGATGGAAGCCAAGTCAAATTCTATTCACATCTGTGGAGCATAATGTCTAGTCCTGCCCACAGCAAGTGGTTGATCAGTGCTGCCAAATACCTCACTTAACCTCAAACCCCAACATAGGACCTATCCACAGATCCCAAATTGTAACAGTGTACAGCCAGGGAAAACAACACGCAGCACTCACAACCAGAGGCAACTGCAAAGCTTAGCCAAGAGGTCTGCCTTACCAAAGAGTCTGACAAGTGGACAATATAGCACAGGTAGCAGTTCTACTTGATCCTAGAAAACAATAACATTCCAGCCCAACTAGACCTCGGCAACCTTGAGGTCATTACAAACTAGCCCAATCAGACTTCCATGCTAGAATAACTAGCAAAGATCTACCACCAACAAATAATACCAGAAAAGATCAGAAGGGGTGACCATTTCATGAAAGTTCAGACACACAAAGATTTTTAAAAATCAGGGAAATATGAAAAATAACTAATGTTCCAAAAATGAACACTGTAAAAATGCAGATCTATGAAGTGATTGACAAAGAATTCAGAATAATCTTAAAGTAATTTAGAGAACTATAAGAAAATAGGCAAAAAAAATTAAATAAAATTTGAGAAACAATGAATAAAATGAGAAACTTGTCAAAGAAATAGAAGTATTATTAAAACCTAAATAGAAATTATAAAGATAAGAAATATAACAACTAAACTAGAAAAAAAATAGAAAGCTCCAGCAGTAGAATTGATAAACCAGTAGAATAAATAAACACAAAAATAGAAAATTTGGAGAAACCCCACTCATCATCTCACCACCATTGGGGGAACCTCAGTGAGCTGCAAGGGAGGGAAGAAACCCCACCCATCATATCTCTGCCACCCCAGGAACCTTGGTGGACTGCAAGGGAGGGTAGAAACCCTGCTATCACCTCTACAACACCACAGGATCCTTGGTCCAGGGGAACCCGGGTGCCTGGCCCAATCCTCTGTACTGCGGGACTGGTAGCCAGCACAGGAAGCACCAGGGACTTAGCAGCTGGCTCACACAGATGAACCCAGGGTAAACCCACTCTAACAGGGGGAAACACTTTGCCTGAAGACCCCTAATTTATGACTGGTTCTGTTATATAGCTATAGACTTTAGTCATATGGTCTAAAGTACACAATCAATAGTTACCATCAATAGTTACCACCGATTGTCAATTTCTAAACTGTGCTTGATGCTATCATTATTCCTAATTGTACTAGTGTAGCTAAGAGGTTGTATCTGTTGTAATCAGTGTTCTCCCTTGTGTAACAATATTGGGAAGCCCTGGGGTAACAATCTTACCACAGCCCTACACCAAAAGACAGGGGACTGAGTTAAACAGAAACCAACATTCCACTCTCAATTAATTGGGAAGGTAGATTCTTGGGAGAGACACAAATCAAGAATCTCCTATATACAGAGGATAACCCTGAAGAACAGACTTTCTCTAGAGAGGCCTTGATACTAGTGATGGTACTACCTACCACCAAAACTCACAAGGATCATCACAGAAAACAAAATAAAAATGTTTTTGAAATAGAAAAGGTCAAGATGAAAGGCCAGGCATGTTGGTGCGTGCCTGTAATTCCAGCACTTGGGAGACTGAGGCAGGAGGATCATTGCAAGTTTGAGATGAGCCTGGTCTACAAAGTGAGTTCAAGTCCAGCCTAAACTGCAGAATGAGATCCTGTCCCAAAAAAACAAACAACAACAACAACAGCAACAACAAAATCTCAAGATGAAGGAGTAAAATGTAATCTCAGACCTCCAACTCACCCAGAACAAGTCCAAAAGACACAGATATAGAAGAAATTGAAAGTCACTCCCCAAAATTTCTGAAATGA
>RJWT010001634.1:0-46395 GCA_004365215.1 Cuniculus paca
CACTGAGAGAGAAATAAGAGAAACCACACCCTTTACAATAGCAGCCAAAAAAATGAAATACTTAGGAATCAACCTAACAAAGGAAGCAAAAGATCTATTCAATGAAAATTACAGTACTCTGAAAAAAGAAATCAAAGAGGATCTCAGAAAATGGAAAGACATTCCATGCTCATGGATAGGAAGAACAAACATTGTGAAAGTGGCCATTCTCCCAAAATTATTATACAGATTTAATGCAATCCCCTTCCAAATACCATTAGCATACCTCACAGATCTAGAGAGATCATTCTTAAAATTCATATGGAACTAGAAAAGACCTAGAATAGCAAGGGAAATTCTGCACAGCAAGGGCAGGACAGGAGGCATCACAATCCCAGACTTGAAATTATACTGCAAAGCTACTGTAATTAAATCACCATGGCACTGGAATCAAAACAGACACAAGGATCAATGGAATAGATTAGAAGATACAACCCCAACTACAACACACTCAAACACCTTATCTTTAACAAAGGAGCCAAACATGTTCACTGGAAGAAAGATAGCCTCTTTAATAAGTGGTGCTGGAAAAACTGGCTTTCCATATGCCAAAAACTAAAACCAGACCATAGCCTATCACCATGCATTAAACTCATGTCAAAATGGATCAAAGATCTACATATTAAAATAGAAACACTAAATCTTCTGGAAAACAAAGTGGTAGAAATCTTGAAGACATAGGGGTAGGTGAAGAATTCATGAACAAAAGTCAAACTGCACAGGAAACACTTCCCAGAATCAACAACTGGGATCTTGTCTTGTTAAAAAGTTTTTACATGTCAAAAGAAATCTCCAATAGAGGGAAAAGAAAACTCACAATTTGTCTTTCAGACAAAGGTCTTCTATCTAGAACATATAAAGAGTTAAAAAATATCAGGTCCTCGAAATTCAAAAACCTAATCCAAAAATGGGCATCCTCGCTGCTGTTTCAGACACTTCCACATTGCTGGGCTCACTGATTACTCACCATCCAGAGGTATGTGTGCACTGCATGCCCAGGTCTGGCTGTCATAAATCTCTGGCTGGAGTGCGGGAGACTGGTCAATCTGCCTGCCAAAGGCATGTATATGCCAGTGCATCCAGGTCTGTGGTCCTCCAGATCCCAGTCTTGAGGCCTGGCAGAGGAATAAATACAAGGTTTATAAAACATTAATCCTCCTCTAAGTACTCCCCCTTGTTTCTAACATGCTTATTCCATTGCTTTTAACACTTTCTGAAGCAGTTCTAGAAGTCTTCTTTCATTTCTTTAGTTGCACTGTCAAGACTGCCTTGATGCACTGAAACAGTTCAAAACAGTTACCTTTCATGGTCATTTTGATGCTGAGGAATGTCCAGAAGTCACACAATGCCAAGTACAATGAATAAGGTAGAAGATGACACATTGTAATATTTATAGGAGACTTTCTATCTGTTGAATAACAGTTTGCAGCAGCATCCACCATATTTTTTAACCTTTTTTTTATTTTGAATATAATACTACCAAACAAAATAAAACAGAGTAGAGTGAATCATAACAAAACAATAAACATGGCACATGACTTCTAAACAGGGTAAAAAGCAATCAATAATGGCTACCATAATGCCTCTTGTTATCTGCAGTATAACTGCCCAAACCATCAGGGATAAGTAAAATCAAACAAAATAGAACCAAATAAAAACAGTAAAAAAAAAAAGAAACAAACAAACAAACAAAGCAGAACAATATAAGCAATACAGAACTTCATACTAGTAAAATAGCAGTAGCTACCATAATGCTTATTATTATCTTCAGAATAGTTGCCTACACCTTCAGACATATTACAATCAAACAACACAGAATAGAGTAAAATCAATCAAAACAAAACAATGAAAGCAATACAGGGTTTCTAAACAAGATGATTGGACATCCTTGATAGCTGCAATTATATATTTTGTTATCTTTGAAATAGCTGTCCATGTCATCAAGTATAATAAAATCAAGCAAAACAGAATAAAACAAAAGTAATCAGAACAATGAAGACAATATGAGTTCCAAATCATGATAGTAGATTAACAGTGGTCACTTCCTTCCCTGTTTAGATAACTCCTCCCCTTTGACTTTCCCAATATGTATTGTGCATTTTGGATCTCACTAACTCCTTTAGTTTGTTACATTTGGGAGAGAACATGAAATTCACCCATGTGAATGGGGAGATAAGGTAAGTGTTATGCATTGCAATGTATTATCATCTAAGAAAAAAAAAGAAAGTTGACTTCCAGAATTGCTTTAGAAAGTGGCAAGAATGAGGAGATAAGATTAAGGAGATAAGTGGCAAGAATGAGGGAGGCGAAGTGTTTTGAAGGACAATAATGACAATATGTCTCTTACTGCAATAATTTTATAAATTTAAACAGTCATTGTATATTTGAGCACACTTTGTATTCTTGGATTCTCCACTAGATCACTTTAGAAGCCTGTTTCCAGCTACTGCCCACTGAAACATGTCCCTCTGTGTAACTAGAGACACAGATCTCTCATTGCATGTTCCAGTGAATAAACAAGGCCAAACATGTACACCCTCTGCATCTGTAGTAGTATTTCATGCTAGCCTCCTCATTCCTACCCTGGATGACTCGAGGAGCCTGTCCGACTATTCACTGCACTTCCTGGCTCCTCCTTCATTGAGAAGTACACTATCTACACTGCCATCTCTTTCTTTTTCAATAATAAAGAGGAATGAGGAAGAACACTTGCCTGGGATCAACCCTGATGCAAGTTACTAATTGGCATCAGGTGATTTTGTATTTGGTGATGTTGTGCTAATCCTCCTGTCCACCTCTTCTGTGTTCCAAATCAACAAAGATAACTCCTTTCTCAACTTTGTGCTCTGACCTTTGTCCTCTCCTCAGGTTTCAGAATCAAGCAGCCTAGATTACTTTCATCAAAAATGCCAGTATAGAAAGTACTAAACTTTCCCAGAGTCACTTGCCCAAATTTTAGATTCCCAAGGCAAGTAGCAATTGTGGGAGGCCTGACCATCAAAGCCTACCTAATCTCTACCTGGTGACCTTGCCAAGGTCTACTTGAGGGTAATTTCAGGCCCCTAAGTTTCCTGCTCACATTCTACCTAATGTGCATGTCAAAATCATCTGTGGTGAACCTTACAGCTTACATCGAACCATATTTTGACCCTCTTGAAGGCAACCTCAATGACCAACTTGTTCCATGCTCAGAGCACCCTTGGCACGAAGGTGGATCAAATAATACATTTTTTGTATAAATCACAGTAACTGCTTGCCTATTCCAGTTCCCGCTTTGGGGTAATCTTAATGCTAGCCTGTTGCCCCTCCTTCTCTGAGCCTACCAGATACTGATAGCAGAGTCAGGCTATTCTCCATGCCTACTGTTCATGTCAGTCTCAGCATTCATAAACAGCTAATGTTGGTCTCAATGTGAATTAGGGCAGGGTGGGCCAGGAATTGAAAGGAGAAAGGAAAAGAGTTCAAATCCCAACTCCATCGCTCACCACTTCAGTGACCTCAGTGAGGTTAATGATTTACAAACCCCTTCAGATAAAGACTCAAAAGATTATGTGTGCATTCACTTAATTTTCCTGGAACACAAGAAAATTGCAGGAGGGTAACGGTTATTATTATTAAAGGAAAATTTCAAGGGCAGAAAGATGGCAGGGTCACTCATCCCTTCTCTGCTCTCAACTTTAGCATCCCAGGGTCAATTTTGACTCCTTACCCTGGAGTTTACCTG
The DNA here is from genome assembly GCA_004365215.1 of Cuniculus paca. Taxonomy (NCBI): domain Eukaryota; kingdom Metazoa; phylum Chordata; class Mammalia; order Rodentia; family Cuniculidae; genus Cuniculus; species Cuniculus paca. The sequence continues at coordinate 3,764 of RJWT010001634.1, forward strand.
TCTTTCCTGCTGGAGTGGCTTTTCTATGGTTTTTCATAAGAGCCCTGAACACCCCTGAAAGAGAATTAACATCCTCAAATATGACAGTCCCTTCCCAAATGCTGCCATTCCTTGTGTGGGGAAACAAAGCCCATAATGGAGAAACTGCAAATGGAGAGTAGAATAGACTGGAGTTTAAGCACTTTGGCTTAAGGTCATCTGGTGTACTTGCTCCATGCCCAGCCTCAGTGTTATGTCCTAAGTATACCCATAAGTAAAATGGAAAACATTAGTAACAAAAATAACAATAATAGAAATGATCCAACAAAGTTAGTGAATGCCCCTAAGTATCTGGGTCAAATTCTAGTGGGCTTTTTATAACTTAGTATCTTTGGGAAAGTTGGAACTTTCCACAATATGTGTGATTGTTATTAGTATTTCACAAGACCTGGCCAGTCCCTATGCAAACTGTGACCCGTAGTGATATTCTCATCTTACGCAAAATGTTCCAGAGAAATGTGCCTCCGGTCATCTACCTTGATCCCAGTCACCTAAGGGCAGTGGATATTCAACCTTTTATGGGGTCCATCCTGGCTGCACTTTGAAGATTCCACAAAGGACTCTACGTGGTAACAGATAGTATGGGGCCAAAGTCACGCAGGTCAACCTCTAGGCACAGATGTTGACTCCAGGATTTGACTGAGATTTTCACATACTTCTAAGAACTCCATATCCACAGTTCTGGTCCTTCTTATTCAAGACCCTCAAATAACTAATCCTGGAATCTTCCTTCTAGAATCCTCTAGAGATATATCCATCTTCACCAACAATTCCAAATATACAGCCACACTCATGTCTCATCCAATGAAATCCAGTGCTTTTTTTGTGTCATAGACCTCAAAATTGACATTTCTGAAAGCCCTTCCTGACCTGGAATTCCAATTCCAAAGCTCAACTGCATAACCATGTAAATATTCCAATGTTTTCAATTCTTGAGCAAATTGCTTACCCCTATATATCATCAGTTCTCAGATTCTTTCTTTTCCAGGAAAAATTTGCTGTAAAGACACTACTTGTGAATCTGCTCAAATGTCCCACCCCCACCTAACTGCAGGTGACACAAACTAGTCTGGGTGCATGTTGGGGGTGTGGTTGGGAGGCAAAATGAAACAATTAAATAAACAAGAACAAAGGCCACATTTCCATTTCAGAGAGTATAAATGAAAAAACATCTCAGCCATTACCATCTGACTGTGAATCTCACTGCAACTATGCTGGCCTCAGGGATGCTTCTGGTGACTCTGCTGACCTGCCTGGGTGTAATGGCCTTGATGTCTGTCTGGAGAGAGAGGAAGCTCCGGGGGATGCTGCCTCCAGGACCCACCCCATTGCCCTTCATTGGGAACTACCTGCAGTTGGACACAAAGAAGATGTACAGCTGCCTTATGGAGGTATCTTCAGGCAAGGGGATAAGTGGAATGTGGTGGACATGGGAGTCTGTGTATTTTGGTTGAGACTTGGAGAAAGGATACTCATCAGGATAAACCAGCCTTAGGATGGGGGAATTTTGAAGGTTAAGCAATTAAATACTAGCCAGGAAAAACTATGTCTTGGAATTTCAGTCCCTTGACTGTCGGAGGCTGGGAGAAACACATCTTAGGATCTGAATTCTGGGTATTGGTCCTATTCAGGGAATAACTCATCTAATCATTCCTGCCCACTCCCATCAGCTCAGCAAGCATTATGGCCCAGTGTTCACCATCTATCTGGGACTTCGCCGGGTGGTGGTGCTGTGTGGATATGATGTAATAAAGGAGGCACTGGTGGATCAGGCTGAGGATTTCAATGGGAGAGGTGAACAGGTCACCTTCAACCGGCTCTTCCAAGGCTATGGTGAGGGGGACATCAAGAGGGAAAAAGTGGACCAGTAGACTTGGTGGGCTTAGTTTTCCTTTCCTTCTCTGCTGACTCACCTGCCCATGCAAAATTGTGCAGAGCTTTTTCTGGTGGCCTTCTCCACACATTATCTCTCCCTATGTCAGTCTCCAACTTGTTTTAACCTTCTCTGTCCTAATTTCTCCCCTTGTGCCTCTGTCCCTGTCTCCCTGTTCTTTCTCAGTACATGTTTCTTTCTCTGGATCTACCCATCTCTTAGAATCTCTTCTGATTCTTGTAGTGGAATCCTGCTCCTCTAACTTTATCTGACATCTTTATTTCTCATTTTCAGCGTCTGTGTTTTCTCATGATTATTTCTGTCTTCCTCTCCCACTTCTTCCTCTGGTAGAATCTCATACAATGTCTGCTTCAAAGTTGCATTGCTTTTAGGGCAACAATTTCTCATTTCAGAAGATTTCTGTTTCTCTTTTGCTATTTTTCTCTCTTATCCAGCTCAGTTTACAATTTTTCACAATTTTGTATTAACCTACAGGTACAAAAATAAGCTCACTCCCTCTCCTGTCCATCTCTCCCTTTACTCTTTATTTCCTCCTTCCACTGAAATGTCTCTGAATCTTTGTTTCTCTACAACTATCTTGCCTCTCCATGTCTTCCTTCTTTTGATTATCTTCTTTCAAATCAATATCTTTCTCTTCCCATATATGTCTGATTCTGGCTCTGAGTTTGTAGCTGTAATATTCTCTCACTCTTGGTCTGTATTCATCTCAGTTCTTTCCTATTGGGAGCCCCCCTCGTGGGTGGTTTGTGGCCTTCCCAGCCTTTCTATGACCTCTTCTTAGCTTTCTACTCACCTCCCCAGGGGTGACATTCAGCAATGGGGAGCGGTCCAAGCAACTTCGGCGTTTCTCCATTACTACACTGAGGGACTTCGGTGTGGGCAAACGTGGCATTGAGGAGCGAATCAAGGAAGAAGCAGGATATTTCATGCAGGCCATTGAGGCCACACGTGGTAAGGAGGAATCCTAGTGTTCTTGGAAAGAAGGAAAACACCTGATAAGAAGGACTTGTGCTGGCCAGAGATTTAGCTCAGTGGCTCAAGTGTTTACCTGGTAAGCGCAAGGTCATGAGTTCAATCCCCAGTACCAAAAAAAAAAAAAAAAAAAAAAAAAAGGACTGCCATTTGGAGTGGAATGGGCACATACTTGGGGAAAGGCTCCTGGTTTTGCAGATGTTGGGTCCAGTGATAACTATTGGGCTCAAAAGTGCAGTGTCTCCTCAAATGGTCAGCCTGACATCACTCCATCCAATGGGGTCACTATCAATTCCCATCTCTCCCTGATTCTATGACATTCTGCAGGTGCCTTCATTGATCCCACCTACTACCTGAGCAAATCAATCTCCAATGTCATGAATTCTATTGTCTTTGGAGACCGCTTTGACTATGAGGACAAAGAGTTCCTTTCACTGCTACAAATGACGATGGGAATCAAGAGATTTATAGGCTCACCTCTGGGACAGGTAACATATTCCTGCTTTGCCTTCCACCCCCAATCAACCTGCCAGTAACCCAGAGGGCAACAGATGTCCCAAGCTTCCACTCTCTTACAAAGTCCTCTCCAAGCTGGCCCCACTGTTGGACAACTGACCAGTTGCACCACACTTGGACAGAGGTCCAATAACCCATCTCCATAGATTCCTGGATATCTCAACAGATCATCCCCAAACAACCTGGAGGCAAGATACTTGTCCTCCTCTCAGCTCTCACCTGAGCAGGTGGTCCCATCCCAAGTTACCTTTATCTTGAACAGATGTTCCCTACTTAGTCTTTCTGAATGTTTTAACATCTGAATAAGTGACCACCTCAGCTATTTCTGAATACCTGAAACTTGATGCTGCAAACTTCAGGTTACCACAATAATTTGAGTCCTATACACCTATAACAAACAGCCCACTGGTATATCTAGACAAGTGTCTGACATTCATCCCACTTAACTACATAAAGGACTGCACAGGTACCAGAGCCAAGATAACTAAACATGTAAGTATTTGGACATGTTATTCCCCCAAGCACCTAATACGTGCTCTCCAACCCAGCTCATTCACTCACCTTATGGAGGTGCCCCTGTGCAGTCCATTTAGATATCTAAACCCCAGAACAGGTATGCCCTATTCGAACATCTAAACTACAGCCTCACTTTATGCCTGCATACCAGTAAATCAGCCCCCAATTTAAATAAAAGAGTTCAGCTAGACACCTGACTACAACTTAGCCATTCTTAATGCCTGAACACCTAAGTAGGTGATCCCCATTTTCAACCCCACCTGAATTCCTCAAGACCTGGATTTTTCCATTCCCAAATTATTGGAATTTCTGAACATGTGTGTCTCAAACCATCTCACTTAAATTTTTGAACAATGATTCTCATACTTAACCCACATAAAATTTCACATTTTTCCCCCACGGGGCCTAACTTAAACATGTAAATATTGGATCAATTCCTGCACCCAAAGTTTTCCTTGCCCTGAGACAGTTCCCACTCTTACTGACTCCTGACAACTGATAGCTGTCTTTCTGTTGTATTCTTTGTTTCCACTTTCAGCTCTATGAGATGTTTTATTCAGTGATGAAGCACTTGCCAGGACCACAACAAGAGGCCTTTAAAAACATGCGGGGGTTGGAGAGCTATATGAAAAGGAAGGTGGAGCACAACCAGCGCACACTGGATCCCAACGCACCGCGAGACTTCATTGACTCCTTTCTCATTCGTATGCAGGAGGTACATTCAACAGTCAGGGTGGACAGGAGCAAAGCTGGGCAGAGGTAAATCAAGGTAGGGAGGAAGGAAGAACTAAACCCCATTCAGATTGGGTCCCCATCATAATAATCCTCTGAATCTCAATCATAAGCAAATGTTTCTGTCTCATCTGCTGAGCCCTAATTCAGTGCAGAACAAGTACAAGGAAATCATAATAGCAACCATGTCTATAGAAGTACCATGTGCTGGGCAGTACTTTTTAAGTGTTCCAGGATATTTACCTATTAACACCCATAACAGTTCTTGAGCAGTTATTTTATTGCACCACTTTACACATGGGTAAACTGCAACCAAGGGTGTAAGTGACTTTCCTGAGACCACACAGCAAAAAGTGATAGACTCTAGGTCTGACTCTAAAGCTGGTGTTTGCAGTTACCATGTTCTAACCTTCACTACCCTGATTATCAGTTACACCTGTGTGGACAGGTGACCTGGCTTTGCTATGTAATCCTCCAAGGGCACCACAGCCTTCTGAATATCAATCTTCAGCCTGTGAAAAAAGGGAAAAATTTTACAAAGGACTTGAACTATGGAGTCTGAACTTCAAGAATCAATGGAGGGAAATCTTCCATATGAAGATCTGAGATGTTTTGGGAAAGAATAGGACTCTGTCACTCAAAATTTTGCAACATAGTCTCAGAAATTTTGACCTTAAATCACTTGAGACATGCCTTCTTGACATTTCTGACCCCCCTTCTCAGTCTCATTCCTTACTTACTTTGTAAGTGTTCCTACCATTGAAAAAGCTGATAATGAAAGAACAAAGAGCCAGGAAAAGAACATGACAAGATCATTTTGGGCAGACCAGGTAACCTGGCTAAAGGTCTAGAAACTAAAGAGAACCTGGCAGATCTAGAGTGCCTCTTCCCACCTTAGGTCTGAACCTAAGACAGGTGGGTCCAAGGAAAAACTCCAGAAGGTCCTCACGGGTGTAGTAAATGGGCTCAGACTGATGATCTCTCTTGCTGCAGGAGAAAAAGAATCCCAACACAGAATTCCATCTGAAGAACCTGGTGATGACCACACTGAGCCTATTCTTTGCAGGCACAGAGACTGTCAGCTCAACTCTGCGCTTTGGCTTCTTGATGTTCATGAAGCACCCAGAGGTGCAGGGTAAGACTGATGAGGCAGGGAGGTATGGGACACAGATTCTCCAAACTCACCTGAGCTTGCAGCAACTATTTCATCTCTCCCAGGTTCTGGAACCTTTTACACACCCTCCTGTGCAGAGGGTCTCACTAGCTATTAAAATATCGAGATTGTCTGAAACGATTTGTAAACTCTCCTCTGCTAAGACCACGTTGTGCCAAGACCCCTCTGCCAAGGGCAACCCTGAATATTTTTCTTTTCTGCTTCCTCTACAATTCTTGCACAAACACAGTAACAAGAGTTGATCAGAGTGTGGTGGCTGTCTGTTGTGAAAGTCCTACATACATACATAGATGCTTATCATGCATATAGTTTTACATATTTGGACTGTTGTCCCTGCTGTGAGGCCCCTGAATGCCAAAATATATTCCACTTCTTCCTCAGCCAAGATCCATGAGGAGATTGACCAAGTGATTGGAAAGAACCGACAACCCCAGTTTGAGGACCGGATGAAGATGCCCTACACAGAAGCAGTGATACATGAGATCCAAAGATTTGCAAACTTTGCCCCCATGGGTATATCTCGCAGGATCACCAAGAACACCACACTTCGGGACTTTTTTCTTCCCAAGGTGCTGCCCTGCCCACTCTAGAGGAGTATCCAAGCCATTAGAAGATTTCCAGTTCATACCCCACTTCTTCAATCAAAGAACTCCTTAACTACTATGCCCCTTTAGCCTTTCCACAAGTAATTTCCTAATTTCTGTGTCTCCCCCAGTATTAATGCCTCAGGGGCTTAACTTCAATGTCCCCAAAGTCCCTGTAGAAGCATAAGGGAACTTCCATCTGCTCCCAACCTCGTGCCTTAAGAGTCATGAACTGTGTATCCCTCAATCATCAGAAATAAGAACCCTGCTTCATTTAAACATCTTGTCAGAAGGAATACGAACCCATAAAATTCCTTCCTCTGGAAACACCAACCCCATTTTCCCCAAAACTTCACCTAGGTTGCTGTAATTCCACCTCTAACACCTTTATGCTTTCTGCACACTCATATCTCAGCCCTCCTTATCAATATTCTTTCTCTTCCCTGACAGGGCACTGAAGTGTTCCCTTTGCTGGGTTCTGTGCTGACAGATTGTAATTTCTTCTCCAACCCAGAAGATTTCAACCCTCAGCACTTTCTGGATGAGAAGGGCCAGTTTAAAAAGAGTGATGGTTTTGTACCCTTTTCCATTGGTAAGAGAACAGTGTTTGCTTCCAGGCCATCACTAAAACAAAAAGAGCAGCTTATTACTGGTTCCATCTATCAGGTGCAGCCTAGTATCTTTATCCAGCTGGGAAGTTTTCTTGGAATATACCTCTAAACCAACCAAATATGGGCCCCAAAACCTCTAAACACCAAATATCCATATTCAATCAAGGGTAGAGATTATCAAACGTCTTTCAGAGATTTTTTTTCTAAGGACACACAACCCACCCTTCAGGCTTGTAGACAAGAGATGATAGCACTGCAGCCATGTTGAGAGTCTATTTGGGGAGAAAAGGCATCTAAACTTCCATTTGTTACAATCTGGCATGGATCACTCCACCTAATATACAAGGGAAACAGGTTCAGAAAGGATTAAAGCCTCCCCTAAGATCACTCACACCATAGTATTTGAAACTCCTTCTCCCTGGAAGCACATAGCATGGTGTTGGTATGGAAGAAGGTATAAGTGAATGTTCATTTCATCTGCATCCCTCCCTCCTCTCCTTTTCAGGAAAGAGAAATTGTTTTGGAGAAGGCCTGGCTAAAATGGAGCTCTTTCTCTTCTTCACCATGGTCATGCAGAACTTCCGGTTCAAGTCCCCACAGGCACCTGAGGATATCTATGTGGCCCCAAAACCCGTGGGCTTTACCAGGGTCGTGCCACCTTTCACCATGAGTTTCCTGCCACGCTGATCCAGGAGTGAGCCAGGGATGGGCAAGAGGAAAAGGGAGGGACAATGGGTGGGCCTAGTGTAGGGGTGTGGCCAAGGAAACTGACTAATATTACATGGAAATGAAGAGTCAAGATAGATAGGACAAGGAGAAGAAACAGAACATACTTCTCATTTTGTTAAAGGTAGAGTCTTCCAACTGGGATGATAGAAATGGAAACCATACATTGTGCTATGCATAATGATAATAATAATTATGATAATAAATAACAGTTATTATTCATTGAGCAGGATTCTGTGTTTGCTCTGTGGCAAAAGCATCCCATGATGTCCTCACGTATTGCCCACAACCCATCCAAGGAGAAACAGTGTTCACGCCAATTTTACAGCTGAAAACTCTGAGACTTAGAAAGTTTTAGTCAGTAACTGAGGCCCCAAAGAATATGGGTGTACAGCAAATTATCAAAAACATCTATGAACAGACCTCTTGGGAAAGAGTCTGGGAAACAACCCTAAAGATCCTGTCCAGGGCATCTTCCAGAGCCCCAGCAGGCAATTACTCTGGTTTCACCATTCACTTATTCACACTCTTGCTCATTTATGCACTGCTTGCACACAAGAGCATCATATTCTGTGCTACCCGCCAGGTAAGGTGTCTCATTCAGAGTCAGTCTGGGATGCAGGAATTGGACCTCTTAGTGATATGTGTGAGAGAGAAAAACATTTTCACATAAGGCCAGGAGAGCTTTGGACCAACACATAGTTATGAGTATTGTGTATTCATATGCACAGAAGTGCACACAAGTGTACAATTGCATGTTCTTCACAGGAAAAGCCTGAATACCTATACCACCATGGCATTCTATTTTTTTTAATTTTATTTTAAAGAAAAAAAATAAAAAATGATAAAATTTCAAAACAAGATAGTAAGAGAGTAGCAATGGTTAATACATTATGTATTGTTATTTTCAGAGTATTTGTTCATATTACAAGGTATAGGCATGAAAAATTGATCGAAATAATATAAACACAAACCTGTCTTTTCAGTGATCTAATAGAAATTAGTTGCGCAACTATCTTTTTTTCCCCTGGTGGAAATGGTTTGAAACATTTATTTGGTATTTTGGACAAGAACAGAGCTAAGTAACCCAACTCCACTGTGACTTAGAAAAAAGATCATCCCTTCAGCACGATGTAAGATTTAAATGCAAACTGTACAAGGGTACATATAATATAAAACATTGTGGAAGACTGCTGCTGCCCTACTAGTACCAGTCCCAATCCAGATCATGTTCAAATACTGGCAGTCCCAGTATTATACTGAAATGAATCATTTAAAAAAGAAAGAAAGAAAGAAAGAAAGAAAGAAAGAAAGAAAGAAAGAAAGAAAAGAAAAACCTTTAAAAAGCCAAATCAAAATGCCTTAGTAACTATATATCCAGCTCAAACTTTATCTTCTTAAATGAGATTGGCTTCCCACCAAAAAGAAAAAAAAAACTTTATTTCACTCACGCTAGAGCCATAAATCTTCATACTTAAGCATCTTCCTTGTCCAGTAATTCAAAGGAAAAATCTACAATGATTAATAAAGAAAAACATAGGGGTTAATGGACCCTTTGAATTTGTTTTAAATTTTTTTAAGGTTTAAAAAGTGTTTAAGGTTTGTAATTCCTAGTAGGAAAGCATTATCTGAATAAACATCCTGATGGCAAACCATTGTAAAGCATTTCAGTTTGATTTTGTGCAGAAGGGAAGGGATTATCTTAGAAGCACCTCAGCTCTCCCGATGAGAAGGTCACAGGTACACTGGTTTGTATTAGTGTGACATCCATTAAGTGATCTAGGGTGCTTTTCTTTTAGGAAGGGCTTTGTCAAATGAGCATTACGCTTGACCTCCAAATCTGGCTGACAATTTACTAATGAGATTTATAACCTTTGGATTACTCTGGTATTTTGACATATTCGCAGTATTCTGAGCCACATCCTGGAAGGCACCATAACTTCGGGATCCTGCATGACTGCAAGGACCTCTGGATCACTAAGAATCTCATTGAGCCCAGGCATTCCTGCCACAGCTGCTCCCATTCCAGGCATCCCTCCTGGGAAATTACCAGGTATTCCCCCAGGAAAGTCACCTGGAAAAGAACCATTCTGACCTCCTTATTGTCAGATGGCTTCTTCTTCCCTCTGGGCCTTCTCGTACTCTTTGTGAGCCTTCTTAACCCTTTCTGCTCTTTCTTTGGTCTCTCATTCTTCATGCTTTCACTCATACTTTCTCCAATGTTCAGCAATTTTCAGGGCCCTTGGCTGAACTTCTTTTGGCATTGCACTTGCATCCTCATCATAATCCAGTTTACAAGCAAGGGCAAGATCATGGTCTGCTTCTTCCCAGTGGTTCAGAAGTCTGTGTGCTTTCCCTCACCAAGTATAAGGTTGGGCTGAATCAGGATTTATTTCAATGCCCTGTCACAATCTCGAATGACAGCACTTGGCTTCTGCAATTTGATGAAGACACTGGCTCTTTTTGGCATACAGAATGGCCAAGCAAGGATTCAGCTTGATGGCATCTGTGAACAAGTCAATGGCTTTCTGTAGTTCGCCATCATTCAAAGCAGCAATGGCAGCCCCTTTCTTTTTATCTGCTTGATCCATCTTCTCCTAGTTGTCTCTACATTTTCATCTCCTATTTTTTGAGGGGTATCAGTGTCTGGTTCAATTACACGTTCATTGTCGATGTCTAGATCATTTTCCTCACTTGATGACTCTTCTGTCTTTATGTTTTCCTCCATCTTCTTACTGCTTTTTCTTCGTTGATATCTTCTTGTGATTTAGCTTTATGAGTAGCAGGTGGTACTTCACCCCCACAAATTCTCCACCCACTCCCTCAGGAAGCTCATCTCCTCAGTGTGCAGGACACTCAGATCTTGCTTACTCATTTTCATGAAGTCCAGAAACTCGTTTACTTTGCAGGGATCTGTTTGTCTGCATGCTGCAGGTGGAAGCTATGGAGGCTGGGGCCCAGTCCCAGGCCCAGATGCTGGCTCAGCAAGACAGTGCAGAAGGGGGCAGTTGCCGCGAAGCAGAACTGACTAGAACCTCCCTTAACATAACTACCTCATATATTTTTTTTCTTTTCTTTTTTTTCCCCTTTCTTCTTTGGTCCTTTCCCCCATCCCAGTTTCTCTTTCCTTTTGAACAGTTTCTTCCTATTTCAGAATATCTACTGTATATTTTGGATCTTATTTATTCTTTCAGTGTCTCATGGTAGGGAGGCAATATGATGTTTATATATGCAAGTCTGATTTATTTCACTTATGAGTATGGTCACAAGTTGCATCCATTTACTTATACAAGTCTCAAGTTTATCCTTCATTATAGCTGTGTAGTACCATTGTGTAAAAATACCACATCTTTTTTATCCATTCCTTAGTTGATGGACATTTGGGTTGTTTCCAACTGAACTAGCTATCACAATTTGTGTTGCTTTAAACATGGGTGCACATATATCACAGTAGTATTTTTTTTTCCTTCCTAAAAGGGCAATAGCTGGGTTGAATGGAACCTCTAATCCTAGTTTTTTGAGGAATCTGCACATCGATTTCCACAGAGGCTGTACCAGTCTTCTCTCCCACCAACAGTGGAAAAGTGTTCCTTTTTTCCCACAGTCCCTCCAGCATTTGTTATTGGTTCATTTCTTGATGTAGCCATTCTTTCTGGAGATGGAATCTCAATATTGTTTTAATTTGCATCTCTCCGATGACCAGTAATGAACAGTTTTTCATATATTTATTTACCATTTGTATTTCTTCATCTGAGACGTGAGTATTCATCTCATATTCCCATTTTTGGATTGGGTCTTTGAATTTGGGAAGGGTCTGATTTTTTTTTAATTCTTTATATGTTCCAGGTAGAAGTCCTTTGTCTGAGGAAGAGTTGGCAAAAATCTTTTCCCAATCTATGGGTTTTCTTTTTACTCTATTGGTGATTTCTTTCAATGTGCAAAAACTTGTTAATAAGACAAGATCCCTTTTGATGATTCCTTGAAGCATTTCTCATGAAGTTTGGTTTTTGTTCATGAACTTTCAGTCTACCCCTATGTCTTTGACATTTCCAGTTACTTTGTCTTCCAGTAGGTTTAGTGTTTCTGTCTTAACATTTAGATATTTTGACTTTAGTGCATGATAATAGACATGGGTCTAGTTTTAGTCTTTGGCATGTACAGTGCCAGTTTTCCTGCACCATTTATTAAAGAGGCTATCTTTCTTCCAGTGAACATGTTTGGCCCCTTTCTTAAAAATAAGGTGGCTAAGTGTGTTTGTAGTTATGCCTGCATCTTCTAATTTGTTCTGCAACAAATTGATCCTCAACTATGTTTTTTAAATCAATACCATGCTGATTTTACCAGAGTAGCTTTGTAGTATAATTTCAAGTCAGGGATTGTGATGCCTCCTACCTTGCCCAGAACTACTTTTGCTATTCTAGGTCACTTCTGGTTCCAATGAATTTTAGGAATGTTATCTATAGTTTTTTGAGATATAGTAATGGTATTTTTGATTGGGATTGCATTAAATCTGTGTAATAATTTTGGGATATGCCTGCTATGGCATTCTAAATGCAAGGCTGTTTCATTGTGAGTTCAGCTCTAAGACTCAGATAAGTGTCAAAACTTCCTGTCTTCTCTCACATGAGTCAGTTTAAATACTCTTAGACATACAATCTTTGACAGAATAGTGATCTTTGAAGCTAAGATGGCAGAATAGAAGTGCCCTTTCCACAACTCTGCAAATAAGTAGAGTCAGGGCAACAAAAGAAAAATATTATTTCCAGAAAAGAAAGAGAAGAGCTCCAAGAACACTTAATCCCAGCATCATACACTCTAGATTCAGTCATCTATGAAAAAGCCCTGCCTATGACCACATGAGGCTTTGGGGGAACATCTAGACACAAATTGTAACATTGAGGCTCTGGTCCCCAAAGAGTCATTTACATTTCTTTATGTAAAAAGTGTCTAGTCCATCTCTAAGAGTTGCCAAAGGGGTAACAGTTATTGCTGAAAAGTCTTAAGCCCCAAGTCTTCTCTGAGATTTAAGGAGACTTCTTAGCTATGAGCCCCTGTACAAATGAAAAGAAAGTTAACTCTTTCAGGATACAATGGCACAAAATAAACATTACTATTTCAAAAGATGCAAATAGGGAAATACAAAAAAAAAAAGATCAAAATCAGTCCAAAATTGAGGAGGGCAAGCATTAAGTACTGTTCTATGTGCAGCATCTGAGGCGAATCTGTGGTAAGACATGAACTCCAAAAGGGTTTGAGTGGCCAGCAACCCCAAGCTGCAGGGCAGCTTCAGTGGTCTTCCTGGCATGAGCTGAAGGCCCACACAGTGTACACTAGCTGAGAAGCCTCCAGGCCTCGGGACCTCCCATGGAACCTGGGAGGGCACCACACAGCATCCCCAAACAGTGAGGGACCTTGGAACACCCCTGGCGTCCTGCCTAGGTCCTGCCCAGAGACCCAAAAGAGCCAGGGGCCTTTCTTACATCACTGGGGCCCTAGCTGGGCCCCACACAGAGACCTCAAGCACCTGGGGAGCTTTAGTGGGATGCATGGCATGAGCTGAGAGCCTGCGCAACATACTCCACCTAACTGTTCAGCCTTGGTATACCACTCAGAACCTAATAGGGACCCGCCCAGCAACCTCAGGCAGTCAGGGAGCCTTGGCATGCCAAGTGGGGTGTTTTGAAGCTCCACTCAAGAGATTCCCCCCTCAGGGAGCATTTGAATGCCACTAGGGATCCAGTAAAGCCTGCCTAATGACCCTCTCTCAATTGGGGAAACTCCCTGCAATACAGGCAGCCATCCCCAACCCAGGAAACGATGGAGACTTTGCATTCAGCTGCCACAGGGGAATACAGGAAAATGACATAACAAAAGAGCAAAATGCAATTTCATACCTCCAGCCTATCCCAAACAAGCCTAAGAGACACACACATAGAAGAAAGTATAAGCCATACAATTGAAACTTCTTAACTGATAGCAACTGAAGTAAAGAAACAATTCCATGAAACTGTAAAGGAACTCAGATTAGGAATAATCTCCCAGCTAAAATGAAAAATGATAAACATAATGAAAGAAATGGTGAACACATCTAAAGAAGACATAGTTAAAAAAAACAGAGGATAACTGCAAAATGATGGGAACCTTGAATGAATAATACAAGGAAGAATTAGAATGCACGAAACAGATTCAGAGAGATATCCAGGAAACCAAAAATTCCATGAAAAGCTGGGAAAACTGTCTCAGTGAATGTGAACATAGATTTTTGACCTCAAAGACAGGTTTTTAGCTAGTGAACAAGAAAAGAAAGATCTTTTAAAAATAACAAGGAATCAGGAAATAACAATTCAACTGTTGCAAGACAATGCAAAGAAAAACAATATAAGAATGATAAGTGTAAACAAAAAAGGAGACAGCAGAAATGATATAAAAACACTGTTTACAGAAGTAGTAACCAAAAATTTTCCAAACATGGGAAAGGAAACTGACATAAAGATAAATGAAGCATATAGAACTCAAATTAGCTATAACCAAAATAAATCTACACCCAGACATATAATAATTAACATCCCAGAAATTTGACATTAAAACAGAATATTAAAAGCTATTAGACAAAAGAAACAAATCACCTATGAAGGAAAGTCCATCAGAACCAGAGCAGGCTTTTCAACGCAAGCCATGAAGTCAAGAGGAGTGTAGAGTGAAGTATTTCAAATCCTAAAGGGAAACGACCTCCAACCCAGATTGTTGTACCCTGCAAAATTATCCTTCAAAATCAATGGAGAAATAAGATACTTCCACAACAAACAACAGCTGAAGAACTTCATGACTACCAAACAAAGCCTGCAAAGAACACTGAAAGACATTCTAGATAGACATAAAAATAACTGTGACTCTCAGAACACCAACAGGAGGGAAAAAAACAAACAGGGCAAACAATTAAACAGAAGGGAAAGATAAAGAACCAACAGAAGAAAGATAACATGACAAAAATAAGCCAATATATATCAGTTATAATCATTAATGTAAGTGACCTCAATTCACCAATTAAAAGAAACACACTAAACAGAATGGATCAAGAAAAAACATCCAACTGTATGGTAACTACAAGAAACTCATGTAACCCAAAAGGAAATTCATAGACTGAAAGTCAAAGGATGGAAAAATAATACTTCATGCAACAGGAACCCCCCAAAAAAGCAGGGGTAGCTATTCAGTTTGCAGACAATGTGAACTTCAAACCAAGAATGATCAGAAGAGATAAAGGTCACTACATACTGGTCAGGGGAGCACTCCAAGAGGAAGAAATAACAATGTTAAATATATATGCAGCAAATATGGGAGCACCCAGCTATATAAAACAAATATTAATAGAAATGAAAAATCAAAGAAGCAATAACACAATTACAATGGGAGACTTTAACATCCCCTTGCCACAAAGAGACAGATCAACTAGACAGAAAATCAGGAAAGAAATAACTGAACTGAATCAAACATGTGAACACATGGACTTCATAGACATATGCAGGGTGTTCCACCCAACAACATCAAAGTATACATTCTTCTCAGCTTCATATGGGACATTCTCTAAAATAGACCATATACTAGCCCATACCATGCTTAAGTAAATGCAAAACAAATGAAATTATCCCATGCATATTATCTGATCATACTGCCATCAAACTGGAAATTAGTGACAAAAGAAACTACAAAAACTCTATAAACACATGGATATTAAATAGTACACTCCTGAATAATCAATGGATCACAGAGGAATTTAAAGAAGAAATTAAACAATACCTACAAGCATACAAAAATACAAATACAACCTACCAGAACCTGTGGGATACAATGAAAGCAGTCCTCAGAGGGAAATTTATTGCAGTGAATTCCCACATCAGGAGAAAGAAATGAACACAAATAAACAACCTGAGGCTACAACTCAAAGATCTAGATAAAAAAGAGCAAGTCAAGCCCAAAGCCAAAAGAAGGGAGGAAATTATAAAGATCAGAGCAGAAATTAATGCAATTGAGACTAAGAAAACAATACAAAGAATCAATGAATTAAAGAGCTGGTTCTTTCAAAGAATGAATAAAATTGATAAGCCTCTAGCCAACCTTATTTTTAAAAGGAAAGAAAAAAACTCAAATTCATGCAATAAAGAATGAGAAGGGTGAAATCACTACAGACCCTGTGGAAATACAGAAGATCATCAATACCTACTTTGAAAATCTTTACTCTCATAGGTTTGATAACACAGAAGAAATGGACAGATTCCTAGAAACACATGAATTAACAAACTGAGTCAGGAAGATGCAAAACTGCTGAATAATCCAATATCAGTTAATGAAATAAAAATGTAATTAAAAACTTACCAACAAACTAAAGCCCAGGTTCTGATGGAGTTGCAGCTCAATTATACAAGAAATTCAAGGAAGACTTAATGCCAACCTCTTCAAATTCTTCAAGGAAGTTGAAAGGGGTGCAAGTTCCCTAACTCATTCCTAGAAGTAAGTATTACCCTAATACCAAAACCAGAGAAAGACCCAACCAAAAAAGAGAATTACAGACCAATTGCCCTGATGAACATAGATGCAAAAATCCTCAATAAAGCACCAGCAAATAGAATGCAACAACTCATCAACAAAATTATACACCATGACCAAGCGGGATTTGTCCCAGGATTGCAGGGATAGTTCAACATATCTAAATCAAGAAATGTAATACACCATATCAATACAGCCAAAGATAAGAATCACATGACCATTTCAATAGATGCAGAAAAAGCCTTTGATAAAGTCCAACACTCATTCATGGTAAGAACCCTTCAGAAAATCTTTACCTCAATCTTATAAAAGCCATCTATGACAAACCAACAGCCAGCATCACATTAAATGGTCAAAGACTGCAAGTTTTCACTCTAAAATCAGAAACAAGACAAGGATGTCCACTATCACCACTCCTATTCAATATAGTGCTGGAAATATTAGCCAGAGCAATTAGATGAGAGAGAGAGAGAGAGAGAGAGAGAGAGAGAGAGAGAGAGAGAGGAATAAGGGCCAGAAAAGAAAAAGATAAATTATTATTTGCAGATGACATGATACTCTACATATAAGACCCCCAAAACTCTATTGAAAGAATTCTAGATATAATAACCAAATCCAGTAATGTAGCTGGATACAAGATCAACACTCAAAAATCAATAGCATTCCTGTACACAAACAACAAACTCACTGACAGAGAAATAAGGGAAAACATACCCTTCACTATAGCATCCAAAAAAATGAAACACTTAAATATAAATCTAACTAAGGAAGTGAAAAATCTATACATTGAAAATTACATTACTCTGAAAAAGGAAATCTTAGAGGATTCCAGAAAATGGAAAGATATTCCTTGCTCATTCATAGGAAGAACAAACATTTTGAAAATGCCCATTCTCCCAAAGTTGTTATACAGACTTCATGCAATGCCAATCAAAATACCACTTGCATACCTTGCAGATCGAAAGAAATCATTCCTAAAATTCTTCCAAAACCAGAAGAGAACTAGAAGAGCAAAGGCATTTCTGGGTAACAAAGGCAAGGCAGGAGGCACCGCAATTCCTGACTAGAAATTATAATATAAATATACTGTGATTAAATCAGAATGGTACTGGAATAAAAACAGACCTGAAGATCAGTGGAATAGATTAAAAGATACAATGACTACAAACACACTCAGTCACCTCATCTTTGACAAAGGGGCCAAACATGTTCACTGAGAAAAGATAGTCTCTTTAACAAGTGGTCCTGGGAAAAACTGGCTTTCCATATGCCAAAAACTAAAACTAGACCCATGTCTATCATCATGCACTAAAATAAAGTCAAAATGGATCAAAGATCTAAATAGTAAAACAGAAACAATAAATCTTCTGGAAGACAAAGTAGAAATCTTGAAGACATAGGGGTGGGCCAAAGTTCATGAACAAAAATGAATCTACAAGGGAAATACTTCCCAGAATCAACATCATTTGCATGGCAAATGAATATCCTGCAGAATAAAAAGAAAATCTACAAATTGGGAAAAATTTTTGTCAACTGTCCCTCAGACAAAAGTTGTATCTAGAACATATAAAGAGTTAAAAAAAAAATCAGGCCACCAAAATTCAAAGACCCAATCAAAAATGGGCATCTGAGATGAATACACACTTCTCAGATGAAGAAATACAAGGAGAATAAATGCATGAAAAAATGTTCAGCAGCCAGGTGGCACACTCCTGTAATCCCAGCACTCAGGAGGCTGAGGCAGGAGGATCATTGTAAGTTCGAGACCAGCCTCACCTACAAAGTGAGTCCAAGGCCAGCCTGAACTGCATAATGAGAACCTGTCTCAAAAAGACAAAAAAAAATGTTCAGCATCGTTGGTCACTCAAGAAATGCAAATTAGAAAAACACTGAGATTCCATCTCACTCCAGAAAGAATGACCAGGATCAAGAAAACAACCAACAACAAAGCTGGAGAGGATGTGGGGAAACAAGAATCCTTCTCCACTGTTGGTGGGAGTGTAGACTGTTGTAATCACTGTGAAAAAGAGTCTGAAGGTTCTTCAAAATGCTAAGTTTGGAAGTCCCATTTGATCTAGCTATTCCATTTCTGGGCATATTTGCAGAAGAATTGAAAACATCATACCACAGTGGTATATGTGCACCCATGTTTATAGCAGCAGTTTGTAATAGTCAAATCTTGAAAACAATCCAAATGCCCCTGAACTGAGGA
Organism: Cuniculus paca; assembly: GCA_004365215.1. Classification (NCBI taxonomy): domain Eukaryota; kingdom Metazoa; phylum Chordata; class Mammalia; order Rodentia; family Cuniculidae; genus Cuniculus; species Cuniculus paca. The sequence goes on from RJWT010001634.1 coordinate 22,284, forward strand.
ATAGATAAAAAAAGATGTGGTATTTTTATACAGTGGAGTACTACTCAGGTATAAAGAAGGATCACACTGAGTCTTTTATAGGTAAATGCATGCAACTTGAGACCATACTCATAAGTGAAATAAATCAATCCCACATGTGTAAATACCATATTGTCTCATAGTGTAAGAAACTGAAAGAGTAAATAAGATACAAAATCTTCAATAAATATTGTGAAAGGGCAAGAAACTGCTCAAAGGGGAAATAATAACTCAGAGAAAGGGAGAAAAGAAGGAAAGGAAAAGAAAAAAGATATAAATTTGTATATATACCCTTAAGATAGCTAAGATGATTGTACTACTAATTCTATTAATTCTTGGAACAAAACAGTTAACATTCATAGGATTAGATCAGTTTTGCATGTCTGTATCTGGAAATCTGAATAGCTCTTTTGAAGATAACTATACAAAATAACCTTTGTTATGTTCCTGCCACCTTGTTTTGAAAGCCTATACTGTTATTGTTTTGGGTTCTCTGTTATTGTTATTTATTTGTGTCTTTTGTTTCTTATTTTTCTTGTGTTTTGTTTTGTTATTCTGTCTAACACAGAAAGGATAGATGTACATCTATAGGCTTATAGATGCCTAGAACTACTCCTAAAGAGTTTACAAGAACTGATTTTAATTAAAGGTAAGGTATGAACTACTAGCCATTGTTAATCTCCTGTTGTTTGTTTTGAAGACCTGTATTGCTTGCAGTGTTCTATTCTGAAATGCTATGTTGTGTTTGACTCTATTCTGTTTTGTTTTTTCTTTTATTCTATTCTCTTTAAAAAAATAAAATAAAATAAGACATTATGGTAGCCATTGCTGATTTCTTATCATCATGTTTTGAAGTCCAATAATGTTTTATTCTTTGATTTGATTGGTTTTAATCTGTTTTCTATTATTCAATTGCAATATGTGAGAAGGTATAGACAGCTATTTTGAAGAGAACAAGAGACATTATGGTAGCTATTGTTGATTTCCTATTTTCTGGTTTTGAAGGCCTATAATGCTTTCATTCTTTTGTTTTGATTGGTTTTATACTATTTTGTGTTGTTTGAATTTATTGTGTGTGAAGGTATAAATAACTATTTTGAAGAAAATAAGAGATACTATTGTGGCCACTGTTCATTTCCCGTTGTCTTATTTTGAAGTCCTACATTGCTTGCATTGTTCTGTTCTGATCTGCTTTGTTCTATTTTATTTTATTTTGTTTTGTTTTATTCTCTTTAAAATAAAAAAAAGGGCTTGCATGTCTTAATTCCTACAGAACTGCAGGTAGTTGCAAATCTCATGGCTTCTCTCTGGAGCTGGCACTGCCCCCTCATTCATCAGATGATTCACACTCATCAGTGGTTCCACATTCTACTTCTGGCATCTCCACTGCACCTTGGATTTCACATTCACAGCTTCACACACTGCCCTCTCAGAAGCATACTTCTTGTCCTCCCTGGCCTTCTTCTCAAATCTGGGTAGATACCTTCCTGAACCCACAATTCTTTAACCCTGTATGCACCGAAAACCAGCACCACATGCATGATGTCAATGTGTGCTGCCAGCAGTAGTGGTAGCCAGGTTTTCTTCTTTCTTGGCTTTGGAGGTTGAGTGCTTATGAACAAAATCTTGAGAAACAACTTCCCTAGGCCACTGCCTTCCTGGAATGTGGTGCCCTGGAGCTCTTTTCTCAAAGCAAAGTCATCACCTTTGCAAGTTTGAGGGTGTAAAGTGTGGAGTTCTATTGCTTCTTGTGATGCCTTCAGGATATCTTTTCTATTCTTTTTTTCCTTCTCAGCAATCAACATCTCCTCTGCTCTATCTTTGCAATTCACAGCTTTACTGGAGCTTCCTTTCTAGCCAAACTCAAAATGTTTTAAATCATTCTGCTGAGTTCATTGCTCTTGATTCTCCAACAAAAATCTTGCTGAAAGCCTCCAACACTAGTAATACCACTGCCTCAATGTTAGACTGCCTTGAAATTTCTTTTGCCAGATTAGTTAGTCTGCCACCTAAGGGTCTTAGTCTCAGGCAAAATTTCTGGACATGAGCAAAACCCACACAAACTTTCTGCCAAGACATAACACACGTTATCTGGTGTCCAGCAACCAGTGCAGTCCCTCTTCCCACCAGAAGGTTCCCAAGCCTAATCTTCACCAGCTTTCTGGTCTTCTAAACTCTGACCAGAATCTCCCATACAGTACAGGTTAATGAGTTCCAGATCTGCCTTTTCATCTGACATATCTCAACCTTTTTTAACTCTTCCCATAAGCCATTCCCAAAGGCTTCTTAACTGTATGGTCAGATATAGTCACAGTAACAACCCCCTTGCCAAATTCTGTCATAGTTACTTTTCTCATTGCTAAGACAAAATATCTGACACCCAAAGTTAAAGGAGGAAAGGTTTATTTGGCTCACAGTTTATAGGAGTTTCAGTTCACATTTGGCTGACTCAAAGGCAGAGTGGCATATGTCACAGGGGCTACAGTTCATACATGGCAGAATGTAGCAGAAACAAGGGAAATTAACAGCATCTTTCTGTACCTTAATCCCAGTGCCAAACCAAACAGTGGACTGATTTAGTAATCACGTATCCCTAATTCAGCATCACATACTATAGATTCAACCACATCTGGAAAAGCCCCATCTAAGACTGCATTAGTCTTTGGGGAGACATCTAGACACAAACCATAACACTAGTACATAACTTTCTGTAATAATGCTAAATGTATACAGTCAGAGTATGTCAATTAAAGGTACACAACATCTGACTGGATTAAAAAGAAAGCCTAAAGGTGAATTCTAAAGAACAATAAGTTTAAGAGTATGGAACCTTTATGGAGAGGGAGGAGGAAAACAAAAAGTAGCAGGCAGTCTTGTGGTGCAAGAAGAGAACCAAGAAGAAGCCAACCACTTCCTGTGAGCCAGCAGCAGTCATGAGCCAGGCCAATCCCTTCTGGTGAGCCAGCAGCAGCCATGTGGCCCAGGAAGAGAACCAATAAGAGGTCAATCCCTTCCTGTGAGCCAGTGGCAGTTGTGGGTCAGGTCAACCCCTTCCTGTGAGCCAGCCAGCACATGGGCTGTGAGACAAGAAGTGCCAAATGTCCCCACACCAGTAAGCAACCAGCCAATTCAGAGAAACATGTGCTGAGATGATAGTTATTAAAATAAAAAACAACTTAATGCCTGCATTATCTGATTAATGTTGCAGGCCTAAAACCAGTAGCCTGAGCATCTATTTAGAGGATAACAATATGTAATATAGCAACTATGGGGGATTTCCTTCTGAAGGTGGTGGCCAATGTTAATTCTCTTTTATCTTATTTGAAAGTCCTGTATAATTTTCACTGTTTTGTTTGGTTTGGTTTTATTCTGTTTTGTTTTGTTTGATTTTATTATATCTGATGGCATGTGTGGCTATTTCAAAAATAACAAGATATATTATGGTAGCCACTGTTGATTTCCTATTGGCTTGTTTTGAAGTCTTGTATCACTTTCATTGTTTTGATTGGTTTTATTCTGTTCTATTTTGTCTGTATTATGCCTGATGGTATGGACAACTATTTGAAGATAAGAAGAAGGATTATGGTAACCATTGTTGATTTCCTATGACCTTGTTTTCAAGTCCTGTATCACTTACACTGTTTTGTTTTGATTGACTGTATTTTATTTTATTTTGTTTGATTTTATTCTCTTTTAAAATAAAAAAGTGGCTTGCCAGTGAGCTCACTTCAAAAAGGAATTTTTATAGAGTAAAATCATGAGGTGGGTACAATGTGGGTCAAAACTATGACCAACCAATAAGATTACAGGTATAGCCACTTAGGTAATATTGATTTACTGGGAAAGCAGGCTGTGTAGCAAATGTACATAGAAAGAACAAAAACTCTCTTTAGGAAAGTATATGTCAGGGGATCTTGGTCACCTAGCAGAGTGACTGATATCTATCTAGATTTTATTGGACCAGGTGATACTAATTATCATATCCCAGGGATGGTATACAGGTCTGATCATTACACACTTATCTTGAGGCCTGGCCTTCAATAGTTGCACCCCAGGCATAGATGTAATGTGCTTTTATCCTCTGCACTGACTCCATCAAGATGCTAGCCCTGTACTTAGATGTCTATAATGTACCCCCTCTGAAGAGGTCCTTCTACCTGTCATGAGGAAGCAAGTGACAATGACTTTTTTTGGCTACTTATGCTGAAGAAGGTTGTATATGTGATCAGCAGTTGTAGATACTCTCCAGAAGGTCTATCTAGAAATCCTCAACAAATACCAAATATCCTTATCTTGGGTAGACATATAACTTTAAGTCTTGAGGAGACAAGGCCAAAGAAACAGTTAACTATGCATGCACTGCATAACAAGATCAACAAGACAATTTTTTTCCAGAATATTATTGATTTGTTTTTTATTTTATGGAAAAAATAAAACAAAATTTCATAAAAAAATAAAGGGAGAATAACAATAGTTCATACATTTCATATTGTTATCTTTAAAGTAGTTATTCAGCCCAACACACCAGAAGTGCACCCAGGTTAGCCACATGGTCGAGATGCTTTGAACTCCTTGCAGTTCAGTGCAAGGCCTCCAGCAGCACCACACTCTGAGGAAACATCCAGACTCGCCTCCTGGTTCCTGGAGGTTCTGATCTCCACCCAGCCAGGTGCAAGGCCCCCAAGCCACACTCTAGGGGTGTGTCTGTGCTAGCTGCATGGACAATGAGAGCTCTGCCAAGACCAGCATCCCAGTGTAATCCATCAGCAGACTGCCCAACCAGCCTCAAAGGGCATAAAGGTACTGAGCCCAGCCAAGCCCAGAGCCCCCGAGTCACCCATCTGGGAGTGACCAGAGGGTCCTGGAGAATTTGAGCTCTTCCCATCAGAGCACAAGACCCCAGTACCACGGTTCAGTAGTGTGTCCCAGGCTTGGAACTCTGCCCAGTAAGGAGCAAGACCCCAGCCCAACATGCCAGAGGTGTGCCCAGGTTACCTATGTAGTCCAGAGGCTCTGAACTCCTTGCATCCTGGTACAAAGCCCCTGGCAGCACCATAATCTGGGGTCACACCCAGACTACCTGCCTGGGTCCTGGAGGTTCTGAACTCCACCCAGGCAGGTGCAAGTCCCCAGTAACACACTCTGGGGCTCCATTCCTGCTAGCAGCCTGGGTCCTGGAGATTCCAAGTTTCATTCAACCAGGTGCAAGACTCCAGTAACACACTCCAGGTGTGTGTCCCTTTTAGCTGCATGGAGGATCCGAGCTTTGCCTAGTCCAGTGTCTCAGTGTAACCCAGCACAATCCATCAGGGGAGTGCTTGGCCAGCCTCACAGGTCATAGAGCACAAGGCTATGGCACCACAGTTTGGGAGTGTGCCCTAGCTAGCCACAGGGATACCAAAGGGTTGAAGCTCTGCACAGTGCAGCATGCCAGTAGAATCCATCAGGAGGGTGTCTGGCCAGCCACATGGATCCAAGGGGAAAATGACAAAATGAAGGAGAAAGATGTAGTCTCAGTCCTCCAGCCAACTGAGAACAAACCCCAGAGACATTGAAATGGAAGACAGTGGAAATCACAGAACTGAACTTCCTGAAATGATAGCAACTGAAGTAAAGAATCAACTCCATGAAGCTATAGAGGAAATCTGGTCAAAAATAATCTCTCAGGTAAAAAAAGAAATGATAAACATTATGAAAGAAATGTTGACTGTATCTAAAGAAGATCTAGATAAAAAAATAAAGGAACATAAGCAAATGATGGAAACCTTGAATGAACAATATAAGACAGAATTAGAATGCATGAAACAAATTCAAAGAGATATTCAGTAAATTGAAAATTCCATTGAAAGTTGGCAAAACTGCTTGAATGAAGCTGATGATAGACTCTCAGACCTTGAAGACAGCATGGAAGCTTATGATCACCAAAGAAAAGATCTCTTTAAAATAACAAGGAACCAGGTAACAACAATTCAACAGCTGGAAGATGATGCACAGAGAAACAATATAAGACTGATAGGTGTAAATGAAAAAGCAGAGGTCAACATATATAACATAGAAGACTATTTACAGCAATAATAGCAGAAAACTTTGCAAACATGGGAAAAGGATATGATATTTAGATAAAGGAGGCATATAGGACACCAATTAGCCATAACCAAAATAAATCCTAACCTAGACATATAACTATGATATCAGAAATTCAGAACAAAAACAGAATACTAAAAGCTGTCAGAGGAAAGAAACAAATCACCTACAAAGGAAAGTCTATCAGAATCACAGCAAACTTCTCAACACAAACCTTCAAGTCAAGAAGAGCTTGGACTGAAGTATTTAAAGTCCTGAAAGAAAACAAATTTCAACCCAGATTGATACACACTGCAAAACTATCTTTGAAAGTTGATGGAGAAATGAGATACTTCCACAACAAAGAAAAGCTGAAGAAATTCATGACTACCAAACCAGCACTACAAAGAGTACTGAAAGATACTGTCAATAGAGACAAAGATAACTACAATTCCAGGAAAAACAGCAGAAGGAAACCATTAAGGAGGGCAAACAAGTAAACAGAAAAAGTACAAAACCAACAACAGAAAGATAGCATTACAGGGATAAGTCAGTACATATCAGTTATACCCATCAATGTAAATGCTCTCAAATCACCAATAAAAAGAAACAGACCGGCAGAGTGGATTAAGAAACAAAATTGAACAATACGCTGCATAGAAGAAACACATTTAACTCAAAGGAAATTCATAGACTAAAAGTCAAAGGGTGGAAAACAATACTCCATGTGACAGGAACCCAGGAAAAAGCATGGGTAGCTATTCTGTTTGCAGACAAGGTGACTTGAAACCAAGAATGGCCAAAAGTGACAAAGAAAGTCACTACATACTTGTTAGGGGAAAACATGAAGAGGGAGAGATTACAATCATAACTATACATGCACCAAATGTGGGAGCACCCAAATATGTAAGACAAATCTTAATAGACATGAAAAATCAAATAAGTAACAATACAGTTAAAACAGGGGACCTTAACACTCCATTTCATAAAGAGAGTCAACCAAACAAGAAATCGGCAAGAAAATAACAGGATTCAATCAAACTTGTGAACAAATGGACCCAGAAGATGAGTACAGTGTTCCACCCAACAACATAAGAATACACATTCTTCTCAGCCTCACATGGGTTACTCTCTAAAATAGATCATATACTAGCCCACAGAACATGCTTAAGTAAATGCAAAGGAATTGAAATAATCCCAAGCATATTATCTGATCATAGTGCAATACAATTGGAAATTAATGAAAAAAAACCACAGGAACCACCTAAACGCATGGAAATTAAATAACATTCTCCTAAGCAACCAATGGGTCACAGAAGAAATTAAGGAAGAAATTGCACAATATCTACAATCAAACAAAAATGCAATACAACTTACCAGAACCTGTGGGACACAATGAAAAAGTCCTCAGAAGGAAATTTACAGTGGTAAACTACCACATCAGGGAAATGGAATGAACACAAATGACCGAATGCTGTACCTCAAACTTCTAGGAAAAAAAAGAACAAGTCAAGCCCAAAGCCCAAAGAAGAGAGGAAATTATAAAGATCAGACTGGAAATTAATGCAATTGAAACTAACAAAGCAATACAAAGAATTAATGAATTGAAGAGTTGATCCTTTGAAAGAATAAATAAAATTGCTAAGTTCCTAGTCAACCTTATCAAAAACAGGAAAGAAAAAACTCAAATCCATGCAATAAGAAATAAAAAGTGTGAAATCACTACAGACACTGTGGGGATACAGAAGGTCATCAATAGCTACTTCAAAAATCTTTACACTTACAGGTGCAATAACACAGAACAAATGGACAGATTCCTAGAAACGTATGAATTACCAAAGTTGAGTCAAGAAGATGTAAAACTGTTGAATAATTCAATTTCAGCTAAAAAAATGAAAATGTAATTAAAAACTTACCAACAAAGAAAAGCCCAGGTCCTAATGGATTCACAGCTGAATTCTATATGAAATTTAGGGAAGACATAATGCCAATACTCCTCAATATCTTCAAGGACATTGAAAGAGAAGCGAGTCTCCCTAACTCATTTTTGGAAGCAAGTATTACCCTAATACTAAAACCACAGAAAGACACAACCAAAAATGAGAACTCCAGGCCAATTTCCCTAAAAAATATGGATGCAAAAATCCTCAATAAAACACTGGTAAATAGAATGCAATGTCATCAAAAAGACTGTAGACCATTATCAAGTGGGATCCATCCCAGGAAAGCAGGGGTGATTCAACATATGCAAATAAATACATGTAATACACCATTTCAACAGAGGCAAAGACAAGAATCACATGAACATCTCAATAGATGCAGAAAATGTTTTTGACAAAATCCAACACTCATTCACTATAAAAACCCTACAGAAACTTGGAAAACATGGTCTTTACCTCAGTCAGATAAAAGCCGTATATGACAAACCAACAGCCAACATCTTACTAAATGGACAAAAACTGAAAATGTTCAACCTAAAATCAAGAATAACACAAAGATGTCCATTATCGCCACTCCTATGCAATATAGTTCTGGAAACATTAGCCAGAGCAATTAGACTAGAGAGAAAATAAAAGGAATAAAGATAGGAAAGGAAGAAGTTAAATCATCACTGGTTGCAGATGACATGATACTCTATGTACAAGGCCCACAAAACTCCATTGAAAGACTTCTAGATATAATAATCAAATTCAGTAATGAAGCTGAATACAAGGTCAACACTCTAAAAACAATAGCATTCCTGTACACAAACAACAAACTCACTGACAGAGAAATAAGGGAAACCATACCCCTCACTATAGCATCGAAAAAAAAAAGAAACACTTAAATATAAATCTAACTAAGGAAGTGAAAGACCTATACATTGAAAATTACATTAATCTGAAAAAGGAAAATTAAAAAGGATTTTAGAAACTGCAAAGATATTCCCTGTTCACTCATAGGAAGAATGAACATTGTGAAAATGGCCATTCTCCCAAAATTGTTATACAGATTTAATGCAATTCCAATCAAAATACCACTTGAATACCTTGCAGATCTAGACACATCATTCCTAAAATTCACCTGGAACCAGAAGAGAACTAGAAGAGCAAAGGCATTTCTGGGTAACAAAGGCAAGGCAGGAGGCATCACAATCCCTGACTAGAAATTATACTACAAATATACTGTGATAAAATCAGCATGGTACTGGAATCAAAATAGACCTGAAGATCAGTGGAATTGATTAGAAGATACAATCACAACTATGAACACACTCAGCCACCTCATTTTTGGCAAAGGGGCCAAACATGTTCACTGGAAGAAAGATAGCCTCTTTAATAAGTGGTCCTGGAAAAACTGGCTTTCCATATGCCAAAAACTAAAATTAAACCCATGTCTATCACCATGCACTAAACTAAAGTCAAAATGGATCAAAGATCTAAATATTAAAACAGAAACACTAAATCTTCTGGAAGACAAAGTAGGTAAAAATCTTGATGACATACAAGTGGGCAGAGAGTTCATTAACAAAAATCAAACTGCACAGGAAATACTTCCCAGAAACAGCAACTGGGAAGTATCTTGTGTTATTAAAAAGTTTTTGCATGTTAAAAGAAATCTCCAACATAGTGAAAAGAAAACCCACAAATTGGGAAAAAAATCTTAGCCAAGGACTTGTCCAAGAGACCGGTAGGAGTTTGTGTCCATCCCCCACCAGCCACAGACGTTCAGGGTGCCCCTGGGGCCCTGCCTACTTGAACCCCGCCCACTCAACTGGAGCAGCGTGGCTGCAGCTGCTCTGGACCTGGCTTGGGTCTGGGGCGAATGCAACGAATCCCACCTAGCTGTGCACCTTGGGAACGGGCAACCAGGCCCATAGAAATCAGTGCCCAACCCCCATCAGCCACGGATGTTCAGGGCTTCGCTGGGGTCCTCCCTGCACCATGCCTGCTTGCCCAGGGTGGCCCAGCGGCCACTGCTTTGAGCCCGTCTTGAGTTGGGGGCATGACCAGCAAATTCCACCTAGCCATTCAGCTTGGGACTTCACCAGGAGCCCAGTGGGGGTTTTGGTTTGTGTAGGACCCCCATTGGCCTGGGCCATTTGGGGCATATCTGGGGTCCTGCCTAGGCCCCACGCATTCACCCAGAATGTCATGGCAGCTGCTGCTCTGGGCCTCACTTGGATTGGGGGTGCACAAAATGAATTCCACCAGGCTATGCAGCTTGCAACCTTGCCAGCGGACACGTAGGAGTTTGCACCCCTCCCCCATTGGACCAGGAAGTTCAGAGCTGCTCTGGAATCCGGCTGGGGCTCTGCCCAGACACCACCCAGCATGACAACAGCCACAATGGTACTCTTGGCCAGAGCTGAAGGTGCGCATTGTGACTATCACCTAGCCTTGGCACCTCAACTGTGCATGTTGGATTCACCTCCCAGAGTGCAATACAGGAAAATCACAAAATGAAAGAGCAAAACACAATCTTGCAACTCCAGTCCTTCCAAAACAACCAAAAAACACATGGACACAGAAGAAAATATGAGCCACACACCTGAAACTTCGGAAATGAGAGCAACTGAAGTAAAGAAATAACTCTATGAAACTTTAGAGGAACTGAGGATAGAAATGATTTTCCAGGTAAAACAAGAGATGATGAATGTAATGAAAGAGATGCTGAGCACATCTAAAGAAGGTATAGTTGGAAAAATAGAGGAACACTGCAAAAGGTTGGAAACCTTGAATGAAGAATACAAGAAAGAATTAAAATGCATGAAACAGATTCAAAGAGATATCCAGGGAATCAAGAAGGACATCAAAAGCTGGCAAAGCTGCCTCAATGAATGTGAAAATAGAATTTCAAACCTCTAAGACATGATGGCAGCTAGTGAGGAAGAAAGGAAACATCGTTTAAAAATAACAAGGAATCGGGAAATAGCAATTCAGCAGTTTCAAGATGATGCAAAGAAAAACAATATAAGACTAATAGGTGTAAAGGAAAAAGAAGTAGAAAACACAAATGATATAAAATCACTATTTAAAGAAGTCATGGCTCAAAATTTCCCAAACATGGGAAAGGAAGCTGACATACAGATAAGTGAAGCATATAGAACTCCAAGTAGCCATGACCAAAATAAATCAACACCCAGACATATAATTATCAGCATTCCAGAAATTCAACGTAAGAACAGAATATTAAAAGCTGTGAGAGAAAAGAAGCAAATCACCTATAAAGGAAAGCCCATCAGAAGCACAGCAGACTTCTCAACACAAACAATGAAGTCAAGAAGAGCATGGAGTGATTTCAAGTCCTAAAGGAAAACAACTTCCAACCCAGACTGATGTACCCTGCAAAACTATCCTTCAAAATTGATAGAGGAATTAGATATTTCAATGACAAAGAGCAGCTGAAGAACTTCATGACCACCAAACCAACCCTGCAAAGAATACTGAAAAATACTCTAGACAGACATGAAAATACCTATGATGTCAAAAACATCAACACAAGAAGAACACCAAGCAGGGCAAACAATTAAGCTGAGGGAAAAGGTAAAGAAACCACTGCAGAAAGATAACATGACTAAAACAAGCAAATATATATCACTTATAACTGTTAATGTAAAGGGCCTCAATTCACGAACCAAAAGGAACAGACTGGCAGAATGGATCAAGAAACAACATCCTACCATATGCTGTCTACAAGAAACCCATCTAACCCAAAAGGAAATTCATAGACTGGAAGTCAAAGGATGGAAAACAATAATCCATGTAACAGGAATGCAGAAAAAAAGAGGAGTAGCTATTGTGTTCACAGATGATGTAAATTTAAAACAAATAATGGTCAAAAGAGATAAAGAAGGTCACTGCATACTGGTTACAGAAAAACTCCAAGAGGGAGAAATAACAATCTTAAATATATATGCACCAAATGTCAGAGCACCCAACTATATAAAACAAATATTAATAGAAATGAAAAATCAAATAAGCAATAAAAAAATTATAACAGGAGACCTTAACATATGCTTGACTGAAAGAGACAGATGAACTAGACAGAAAATCAGTAAAGAAATCACAGAACTGAATCAAACCTGTGAACAAATGGACCTGGTAGACGTATACAGAGTTTTCCACCCAACAACATCAGAGTATACATTCTTCTCAGCTTCACATGGTACATTCTCTAGAATACACCATATATTGGCCCATAGAGCAAGCTTAAATAAATTCAAAGGAATTGAAATTATCCCATGTATACTATCTGATCACAGTGCCATCAAGCTGGAAATTAATGACAAAAGAAATGGCAAAAACTGCATAAACACATGGAAATTAAATAGCACACTCCTGCACAATCAGTGGGTCACAGAGAAAATTAAAGAAGAAATTAAACAATATCTACAAGCAAATGAAAATACAAATACCACTTACCAGAATTTGTGGGATGGAATGAAAGCAGTCCTTAGAGGGAAATTTATTGTGGTGAATTCCCACATGTGGAAAATTGAATGAACACAAATAAACAATCTGATGTTACACCTCAAACATCTAGAAAAAGAAAAACACACCCAATCCAAAGCCAAAAGACGGGAGGAAATTGTAAAGATCAGAGCAGAAATTAATGGAATTGAGACTAAGAAAACAATACAAAAAATCTATGAATCAAAGAGCTGGATCTTTCAAAGAATAAATAAAATTGAAAAGCCGCTAGCCAACCTTATTAAAAAAAGGAAAGAGAAAACACAAATCCATGCAATAAGGAATGAAAAGGGTGAAATCACTACAGACCCTGAGGAAATACAGAAGATCATCGATTCCTATTTTGAAAATCTTTACTCTCATAGGTGCGAGAACACCAAAGAAATCGACAGATTTCTAGAAATATATCAATTACCAAAACTGGACCAAGAAGACGTAAAACTACTGAATAATCCAATTTCAGTTCATGAAATTGAACAGGTAATTAGAACCTTACCAACCAAGAAAAGTCCAGGTAATGATGGATTCACAGCTGAGTTCTATAAAAAATTCAAGGAAGACTTAGTGTCAACACTCCTCACACTCTTCAATGAAATTGAAAGGGAAGGAAGTCTCCCTAAATCATTCCTGGAAGCAAGTATTACCCTAATACCAAAACCAGAGAAAGACCCAACTAAGAAAGAGAACTACAGGCCAATCTCTCTAGTAAACATAGATGCAAACATCCTCAATAAAATACTGGCAAACAGAATCCAGCAAGTCATCAAGAAGATTATACACCATGACCAGGTGGGATTCATCCCAGGAATGCAAGGATGGTTCAACATATGCAAATCAATAAATGTAATACACCATATCAATAGAGCCAAAGATAAGAAACACATGGTCATCTCAATAGATGCAGAAAAAGCTTTTGATAAAGTCCAACACTCTTTCATGATAAGAACCCTACAGAAAATTGGAATAGATGGCCTCTACTTCAATCTGATAAAAGCCATCTATGACAAACCAACAGCCAGTATCACATTAAATGGTCCAAAACTGAAAGCTTTCACTCTAAACTCGGGAACAAGACGAGGATTTCCACTTTCACCACTCCTATTCAATATAGTGCTGGAAACACTAGCCAGAGCAATTAGACAAGAGACAGAAACAAAAGGAATAAGAATAGGAAAGGAAGAAGTTAAGTTATCACTATTTGCAGATGACATGATACTCTACATAGAAGACCCACAAAACTCCATAGAAAGACTTCTGGATATCATAAACAAATTCAGTAAAGTAGGTAGATACAAAGTCAATACTCAGAAATCAGTCACATTCCTGTACACAAACAACAAATTCAGTGAGAGAGAATTAAGAGAAACCACACCCTTCACAATAGCATCCAAAAAAATGAAATACTTAGGAATCAACCTAACAAAGGAAGCAAAAGATCTATTAAATGAAAATTACAGTACTCTGAAAACAGAAATCAAAGAGGATTTCAGAAAATGGAAAAATATTCCATGCTCATGGATAGGAAGAACAAACATTGTGAAAATGGCCATTCTCCCAAAATTATTATATAGATTTAATGCAATTCCCATCCAAATACCATTAGCATACCTCACAGATCTAGAGAAATCATTCTTAAAATTCATCTGGAACCAGAAAAGACCTAGAATAGCAAAGGCACTTCAGGGCAGCAAGGGCAGGACAGGAGGCATCAAAATCCCAGACTTGAAATTATACTACAAAGCTACTGTACTCAAATCAGCATGGTACCGGAATCAAAATAGACCTGAGGATCAATGAAATGGATTAGAAGATACAACCCCAAGTACAAACACACTCAGCCACCTTATCTTTGACAAAGGGGCCACACATGTTCACTGGAAGTAAGACAGCCTCTTTAATAAATGGTGCTGGAAAAACTGGCTTGCCATATGCTGAAAACTAAAATTAGAGCCAAACCTATCACCATACACTAAACTAAAGTCAAAATGGATCAAAGATCTAAATATTAAAACAGAAACACTAAATCTGCTGGAAAACAAAGTAGGTAGAAATCTTGAAAACATAGGGGTAGGTGGAGAATTCATGAACAAAAGCCAAACTGCATGGGAAACACTTCCCAGAATGAACAATTGGGATCCTGTCTTGTTAAAAAGTTTTTGCATGTCAAAAGAAATCTCCAATAGAGTGAAAAGAAAACCCACAAACTGGGAAGGAATTCTAGTCAACTGCCCCTCAGACAAAGGCCTTCTCTCTAGAACATATAAAGAATTAAAAAATATCAGGCCCTCGAAATTCAAAGACCCAATCCAGAAATGGGCACCTGAGATGAAAACACACTTCTCAGCTGAAGAAATACGAATGGCGAATAAATACATGAAAAAATGTTCAGTGTCATTGGTCATTAGGGAAATGCAAATTAAAACAACTCTGAGATTCCATCTAACTGCAGAACGAATGGCCAAGAGGAAGAAAACGACCAACAATAAATGCTGGAGAGGCTGTGGGGAAAAAGGAACCCTTCTCCACTCTTGGTGGGAGTGCAGACTGGCGCAACCACTGTGGAGGTCAGTATGGAGGTTTCTCAAAAAGCTAGAACTGGAAGTCCCATTTGATGTAGCTATTATGCTTCTGGGCATATTCCCAGAAGAAGTGAAATCATCTTACCACAGTGATGTATGTGCCCCCATGCTTATAGCAGTACAATTTGTAACAACCAAGTCTTGGAAACAATCCAAATGCCCATCAATTGAGGATTGGATAAAGAAGATGTGGTGCTTCTATACAATGGAGTACTATTCAGCTATAAAAAATGATCACCTTGAGGCTTTTATAGGTAAATGGATGTGACTTGTGACCATACTCATAAGTGAAATAAACCATACCCACATGTGTAAACACTGCATTGTCTCCCTAGTGTAAGAAACTGAAAGGCTCAATAAGATTGCAAATTCCTGAGAAATATGCAAAAAAGGTTCTGAAGTCCAACAGTGCTTTTATTCTTTGATTTGATTGGCTTAAGCCCCTTTCCTACAATTTGATTGCAATATGTAAGAAAATAGGAGCAGCTCTTTTGAAGAATGGGACACTACAGTAGCCATCGCTGGTTTCTTGTAGGCCAACTTGATGGTCCTAGTGCTCTTTTGTTTTATCTGGTTTTGTATTGCTTTGTTTTGTTTGAGTTTATTGTCTGTAAATGTATAAACAACCAGTTTGAGGACAGCAAGAGACAGTGGGGTAACCATAGTTAATCTCCTGTTGTTATGTTTTGAAGACCTGCATTGCTTTCTGTGTTCTGTTTTGAAATGCTGTATTGTGTCTGACTCTATTCTGTTTTGTTTTGCTTTTTTTTGTTCTGTGTTGTTCTATTCTCTTTAAAATAAAAAAAGAAAATCTTAGCCAACTGTCCCTTAGACAAAGGACTTCTATCTAGAACTTACAATGAATTAAAAAAATTTAGCCCCCAAAATTTAAAGACCCAATCCAAAAATGGGCATCTGAGAGGAAAACACTCTTCTCAGATGAAGAAATACAAACAGCAAATAAATACATGAAAAAATATTCAGCATCATTGGTCATTCAAGAAATGTAAATTAAAACAACACTGAGATTCCATCTCACTCCAGAAAGAATGGCCAAGGTCAAGAAAACAAACAACAACAAATGTAGGAGAGGATGTGGGGATCCAGGAACCCTTCTCCACTCTTGGTGGGAGTGTAGACTGGTGCGACCACTGTGGAAATCAGTCTAGAGGTTCCTCAAAAAGCTAGAATTAGAGGTTCCATTTAACCCAGCTAATATATATATATTATGTATACATACATAAGGTAGCTAAAATGACTATACTACTAATTGGATTAGTTCTTGGAAAAGAGCAGGTAATACTTGTATGATTAGATCAATTTTACATGTCCATATATGGTAATCTAAGCAACCCTTTTGAAGGTAACTATATGCAATATTACAACCATTGTGAAATTCCAATCATCTTGTTTCATAAACCTCTATCTATTGTTTTGGGGTTTTTTGTTGTTTTGTTTGTTTGTTTGTCTCTTTTGCTTTTTGTTTTTCTTTTCTGTGTCTTTTTTTCTCTTTAAAAAGATCTCTCAAAAGACAGCTGCTTGGACATTAGAAAAAGGACCTATTAGCATATCAAAGCCCCTACACTCCTTTTCTCTCAAAGATTCAGTTTTACTGAATGACTTATATCAAATTAGCCTCAAGCCAAGATGGAAGGGGCCACTAACTGTCATTATGGCCACCCCCACATCAGTCTGAGTGAAAAAGTTCTTCATGTGGATCCACCACAAGTGAGTGAAGAAGGTTGTAACCCCAGAATGGAAGTGCTCCAGGGATCTATGCAGTGAGACTAAGGTCATCCTGATGAGAAAGGGCTGTACTTGATATGCAGTAATAGGGCTTATATACCCAACTTCCATCAGGATGGGCAGAAAGATGCATCCTGGGAACTGTTAAACCCTCTTTCTTCCTCCTAGCTTTGCATCAGGGAAAACTATTAAGTTATCCAGTATACACTTCCTCCTAAGAGAAGAAAAATATAGCTATAGGCAACTGGAAAGACAATGAATGGCCCCCAGAAAGGATAACTGAATACTATGAGCCAGCTACTTGGGCTGAGAATGAGTCATGGGGCTACTAAACTACCACCTACATGTTAAATAAAATAATTTGGCCACAGGCCATAATGGAAATTATGACAAATGAGACTGCACAAACCCTAACCTTCCTGATTAAATGACAGACCAAAATCCGGAATGCAGTCTATCAAACACACCTGCTAGCTAAGGAGAGAAGAGTCTGTGGAAAGTTCAGTCTGATTACTGTTGTCTTTAGATAGATGACCAGGGGATGTAATAGAGGAAATTACAAAAAGGATGCAGGAAATAGCTCATGTGCCCATCCAAACCTGAAAGGGATAAAAGTAAGGGGAACTATGGGGAGGATGGTTCTTGGCCTTATGTGGGCTTCAAGACTTTCATGAGAGAATTTTTCACTATAATTGGGGCTTTTCTTGGTAATTTCTTGCCTACTACCCTTGATAATATAAACCATTAACCCCATAATAGAGATTGTTGTGGATTGGATAATGACTCCCTGGATTCTCTGGTCTAAAGGATATCAGTCAATAAAAAATTACATTACTGATGATAGAATTCAATATGTGGCTCTTCAAATAGAGCCTCAAAGTGGGGAGTGTGGGAGGAAACAACTCCCCTTTGGGGTTTCAATTTCCTAGAAACCCATGATCACTTTTGCAAGAGAGCATACCAGCTCTGGAAAGTCCATCCAGAGTTTGCTGTTCCACTAAGCCCTGTTCTGATGCTGTAACATCGCCTGACACTGCCCAGCAGTGAAAGGTTGCCCCTAGAAAAGAAACAGTATAAAAGTTTGGGGCTCTCAGGGTGAGTCCCAACATAAGCTCTCAACATGAGTCCCTTGTTGAGCTGTTGGCAATAAAGCCATGCTTTGTTCCTACTCCCTATCTGAGTGATCCTTCCAGTTATCTCATCTCACTTCTACTTCAGTTATAATGTTTCTAGGTCTTAGGCACAACTTTGCAGCCTTGAGGTAAAATACTTGGGCCTTGTATCTAATGGAACTCAAAAGCTGAGGCAAGAGAGAATTAAATCAAGTTTTCTTCCTACAACCCAAGACCTTAAAACAGCTAAGGGAATTCCTAGTAATCACAAGCTTCTGTTGCCCTTGGATGGCAGGCACAGGTGAGATTCCATGACCTCTCTATCAGCTTATAAAGAAAGCTCAACAGCCCATAGTTTAACCTGGAAACCTGATTCCCAACTTACATTCCAGAAGCTTAACAAGTGCTTCTGAATGCCCTAGTACTGTGCCTACTAACAGAATGCCATTTCAATCTATATGCTGTTGAAAGTCAGGGCATGGCTTTGGGAGTGCTTATGCATGATTGAAGGCCTTCTCAACAACCTGAAGGGTAGCTGAGTCATGAGTTAGACATTGTAGCAAAGGGATGGCCTGCATGACTTAGAACTGTGGCTCCCATAGCTCTGCTGGCATCAAAGGAATCAAACTGGCATCAAACTGACTTTAGGCAAAGACCTCTGTATGTACACCTTACAATGAGGCAGAACTTCTTTCTTCTAAAGGGAGTGATATAACTCAGACACCTGACTCCCTAAACATCAGGCTCCTAAATACTTCTAGAAAGATCAGCCATTCAAATAAAAACACTCCTCCTTAAACCCTGCCACTTTTCTACTAGAAAAGGAAGAAATTGAGACTGAAACACATGACTGTGAACAGATAATTCCTAATATATACTCAGCCAGAGAAGACTTGTTGGATACACTCCCTACCATGATTTGTTCTTTGATGGCAGTTCTTTCATGGAAAATGAGACAAGAAAGGCAGGGTATGAAGTTGTGACTCTACAAGAGACAAAAATTCCTCACTTGCCCCTGAGACAAGTGCTCAGTTAGCAGAACTTATAGCTCTGACAAGGGCTTTACAGTGCAATGAAGAGGAGGTCAATATTTATAGTGATGATGATTATCTGTGGTTAATTCCAACTATGGGACAACTTAGTAGAAAGGCCCCTTTATGTTGGGAACAAATAAATCCTTCCTATTTTTATTGGCCTAACTCTACTAAATACTTGAGATGGGCACCCCCTTAGCATTGTAAGAACACTATAACTTTACAGGTCAAAGGTTATTTTGCAACAGACTGATTTAATCACTCTCAAATTAGATGGGAAACCCGCAATGGCACTCAATGATCCTGTGGAACCAATTAGTGCTCCTGGTGATCCCCTGGATGGATAGGGAGATGTGCACTTGAAGGATGTCAGCAACTGACAAGCTTGTGGACCATCATTCCACCCTACCCAAAAGACATCAGCAGCCCATGGACCATCAGTGACCTCCTCCATCACCTGCAGTACCTTGGTGGGCTGGTGGAAACCTTGGCAACTCCTCCCCCTACACAGAGGACCTCAGCAGCTGCCAACAGTGTGGTAAGTTTCCCCCTCAAGTAGAGGACCTCAGTAGGTCAACAGGAGCTTCAGTGAACCCCCCCAACTGTAGGACCTTAGCAAGCTGGGAAGAATGTGAATGAGTCTCTTTCCATACAGAGAACACCAGGTGGGTGAGCAAGAGCACCAGTGAGGTCTCCCCCAACCTGGAGGAACCAGAAAGGGCCTAAGAGACCCTCAGTGACACAGTAGGGTCCCAGCTGGGGAATACATTATACACAGGTAGATCTGGTGACCTGGAACAGCCTGAAGACATAGTAACAATAGGAGATAAGGATTAACTTATATCAATACTCCTAGGTAAGCCAGACTAGGAAGAATATAGGACTCACCCAACAGGCCTTGCAGGAGGAATCCAGGTGACTGGCCCCTCCCCTACACTGTAGGACCCAGCAACTGGGTGAATGTTAGCCACACAGTAGGACCCTAAGACACACACAACAGACAGTTGAGACTAGTGGGATTGAAAAGATAAACATGTTAACTCAAGAGGTGAAAATGACAAAATAAAAAAGCAAAATGCAACTTCAAATGCCCAGTCCTTCAGGAACAAGTACAGGAGACATCAAAATAGAGGATATTAGAAGTCATACACTTAAAATTTCTGAAAAGATAGCAGGTGAAATGAAATAAATCCATGAGGCTGTAGAGGAAATCAGATCAGAAATAATCTCTCAGGTAAAGAAAGAAATGACAAGCCAGGCCTGGTGGCACATGTCTGTAATCCCACCACTCAGAAGGTTGAGGCAGGAGGATTGTTGCAAGTTTAAGACCAGCCTGGGCTACAAAGTGAGCTCAAGGCCAGTCTGAACAGCATAGTGAGACCCTGCCTCAAAAAGACAAGGGCCAGGGATTTAGCTCAGTGGCATAAGTGCTTGCCTGGCAAGTGTGAGGTCATGAGTTCAATCCCCACTGCCACAAAAAAAAGAGAGAGAAAGAAATAACCTTAATAAAGGAGTTGCTCACCATAGCTAGAGAAGACAGATAAAAAAGTACAGGAGCATGGGAAAATGGTGGAAACCTTGAATGAACAATATAGGAAAGAAATAGAATGCATGAAACAAATTCAATGAAATATCCAGGAAATTAAAAATTCCATTGTAAGCTGGTGAAACTGCTTTAATGAAACTGAAGATACACTTTCAGACCATGAAGACAGGATCACACTAGTGATCAAGAGAGGAAACAACTTAAAAATAAAAAGGGATTATGAAATAACAATTCAACAGCTTCAAGACGATGCAAAGAAAAACAATATAGAACTGATAAGTGTTGATGAAAATACAGGAGTCAATGCAAATGACATGAAAAAACTATTAGCAGAAGCAACAGCAGAAAATTCCCCAAACATGGGAAAAGAATCTGATATACAGATAAGTGAAGCATCTAGAACTCCAAACAATCATAACCAAAATGAATCTACATCTAGGCATATAATAATCAAGATCCTTAAAATTCAGCATAAAAACAGAACACTACAAGCTGTTAGTGAAAAGACACAACTCACCTATCAAGGAAAGCCCGTTAGAATCATGGAAGACTTCTAAACCCAAACTGTCAAGATGAGCTTGAAGTATTTCAAGCCCTGAAGGAAAACAACTATATAACTAATCTCTGTTAATTCATCAAAAACAAGTTTGTGCTTTCATCATTTGATTGTTTGATCATTTTTGTGCCTAAGTCTTGTAAGCTGAACAACTACTTTTTTTAGACTTTTTTTAAAAGAATACAACCAAACAAAACAAAACAGAGTAGAGTAAATCAAAACAAAGCAATGAGCATGGAACATGACTTTGAAACAGTGTAAAAAAAAAAAGAAAAAGAAAACAAAAAATAAAGCAATCGATAAGGCTACCATAATGGCTCTTTTTATCTGCAGTATACCTGCCCATGCCATCAGGGATAAGTAAAATCAAACAAAATAAAACAAACTAAAACAGTAGAAACAAAACAAAACATAATAAAACAAAACAAACAAAGCAGAGCAATGTAACCAATATAGAATTTCAGGATATTAGCAAAACAGCATTGGCTACCATAATATTTGTTATCTTCAGAATAGTTGCCTACACCTTCAGACATATTACAATCAAACCACACAGAATAGAGTAAAATCAATCAAAACAAACCATGGAATCCATACAGGGTTTCTAAACAAGATAAGTAGATATCCTCGATGGCTGCAATTATATATTTTGTTATCTTTAAAATAGCTGTCCATGCCATCGAGTATAATAAAATCAAACAAATCAGAATAAAATGAAACTAATCGGAACTATGAGTACAATCTGAATTTCAAATCATGATAATAGATTGAGTGGTCATTTCCTTCCCTTTTTAGATAATTCCTCCCCTTTGACTTTCCCAATATGTATTGTGCATTTTGGATCCCACTAACACCTTTAGTTTTGAACAACTACTTCTAAGATAACAATATGCAATACATTAATTAGTGTTGATTTCGTATGATTTTTTGGAAATTCTGTATAATTTCTATCTTTTTTCTGTTTTGCTTTTTAAAATAAAAAAATGACAAAAAAGTTGAAAGAAATAACATAATATATATAGTATATATATGAATACATGATAGTTAAGATAGTTATACTAATTTCTCTTAGTTCATTGAAAACAGTTTTGTGCTAATATTGTTTGTACAATTAAATGCCTACATCTTGTACTCTGAGTAACTAAATTAAATAAAATAATGCACAATATATTAACCATTGTTATCTTCTAATTAACTTGTTTTGAAATTTTGTGGTTTTTGTCTTTAAAATTAAATTTTAAATAACTCCACAGAAAATTGGAATACATGGTTTTTATGTCAATCTGATAAAAAAACCATATATGACAAATCAAATGCCAATACTGTACTAAATGGACAAAAACTGAAAGTTTTCACTGTAAAATCAGGAATAAGACAAGGATGTCCATTGTCAGCACTTCTATTCAATATAATTCTGAAAATATTAGAGCAATCAGACAAAAGAGAAATAACAGAAAAAAAGATAGGAGAGGAAGAAGTTAAATTTTCATTATTTGTAAGTGACATGATATTCTACAAAGAAGACCCCAAAAATTCCACCTAAAGACTTCTAGATTTAGAAACCAAATTCAGTAGTATACCTAGATACAAAGTCAGCACTCAAATTTCCATAGAATTCCTGTACATAAATAAGAAATTCACTGAGTGAGAAATTAGGTAAAGCACAACTTAGCAATTGCATCCAAAAAAAAGAAAAGAGAGAGAGAGAAATATTTTGAAATCAATCTAACAAAAGAATAAAGGATTTATACATTGAAATTTACAGTACTCTGAAAAAGAAGACTACAGAAGATATCATAAAATGGAAAGACATCCCTTGCTGTTGGACAGGAAGAACCTACATAGTGAAAATGGCCATACTCCAAAAATTGTTACACAGATTTAATGCAATTCCAATCAAAAGATCACTAGCATGCCTCACAGAATTAGTAAAACATCCTAAAATTCATTTGGAACCAGAAGTGACCTAGAGTACCAAAAGCAATTCTGGGCAACAAGTACAAGGCAGGGGGGATCACAATCCCTGGCTTGAAATTACACTACAAAGTTACTGTGATAAAATCATTATGGTAGGGCAAATAAATAAATAAATAAAACTGAGGATCCACAGAACAAATTAGAAGATGCAGACACAACTGCAAACACACTCAGCCGCCTTCTTTGAAAAAGGGGCCAAAGTTGTTCACTGGAAGAAAGATAGCCTCTTTAATAAATGATGCTGGAAAAACCAGCTCTCTACATGCAAAAGACTAAAACTAGATCCATGTCTGTGACAATGCACTAAGCTAAAGTATAAATGCATCAAGGATCTAAATATTAAGTAAGAATTGCTAAATCTACTGCAAGAAAAATATGGAGAAATCTTGAAGACATAGTTGTAGGCAGATACTTCAAGAAAAAAACTCAAGATACAAGGGAAGTACTTCAAAGAATCAACAACTGGGACCTCATCTTATTAAAAAGTTTTTACACATCAAAAGAAATCATCAACAGAGAAAAAAGACAATCCACAGATTGGGAAAAATATTTTAATTAATTTTCCCTCAGCAAAGCACTTCTATCTAGAATGTGCAAGAGATTGAATAAACCAAAACTACACCCCCTCCAAAATTCAAGGACCCAATCCAAAACTGGGCATCTGAAGTGAAAACATATTTTGCAGATGAATAAATACAGTCCCTTTCCTACTATTTGAAAGCAATAAATGAGAAGATAGGAACAGCTCTTTTGAAAAATGAGACACTATAGTAGCCATTGCTCATTTCTTGTTATCCGACTTGAAGACCTCTAATGCTATTCTCTTTTACCTGGTTTTATACTACTTTGTTTTGTTTGAGTTTATTGTCTGTAAATGTAAGAACAACCATTTTGAAGAAAGCAAGAGACACTAGGGTAACCATTGTTAATCTCCTGTTGTTATGTTTTGAAAACCTGTATAGCTTGCAGTGTTCTCCTTTGAAATGCTATATTATGTTTGACTCTATTCTGTTTTCTTTTGCTTTTTTC